>VZSE01011625.1:1489638-1713130 GCA_013398275.1 Promerops cafer | reverse complement strand
AAGGGCAAAAAAAAAAAAAAAAAAAAAAAAAAAAAAAAAAAATTACCCTCCAAATGTATTTTCAAGAGCCTTTGTTAATAGTGTTTATGGGAGTAGAGTCATGACTGGAGTGTGCTGAAGCAGATGGAATATCTGTCAGAGCAGCAGCAGGTCACAGGGTTCCTCCACTGCTGAAAAGCGCTGGAGGAACAGACTTATGATGTGCAGAACATATTAGCGTGATTATTAAGGAGACATAATAAACCACAAATAAAAGCAACAACAACATGCTTTAGAAGCTACTGTGGGAAGATGAAACAAGGAATAATGAAAAACAATTAAAATGGACAATCTCAAGAAAATTATCTTGACATTGAGATATTAGCTCATGAAAGAGTCTGCTCAACAGAGGGCCTGAAGTTGTATTGTCTGAAAGCTCAGCAAGAAACCTAAACAAAGAGATTAGATAAGATTAGGCACTAAGCACTCTGCCATTTACACAAAAAGAGCAGGTGAGGTAGCACGTCTTCAACATTTTGACTTTTTTAAGGCTGCTATTCATACAAAAGCATACCCTATTCCTCAGTAATTATTGTGAAGTGGATACTGAAGAGTACATGTCCTTATCTGGGGAAGAGAGTCTACCTATCATTGATGGAATTTCCGAATGTAGCTTTGGCACAGTTATACAGCCCTAAGTATGACAAATGTGAATAAATAAAATAAAATAATAATAATAAAAAAAAACCTCCACTGTGCTCCAAGGCATTACCTTAGGTAAGGTTTACCCATTAGCCTGTTTACCCATTGCTACAATATAGAAGTAATAGTTAGCAACATAATAGAAAAATGTGAGTATTAAAGCACCCAGAAATGCAATGAGCAAGTTTAAGATGTTTCAATGCCTGGAGAAATGTATGTAATGTACTTGTACTCTCTCTACATGCAAAAAGAAAAAAAAAATCCAGCATAAGCCAGGAAAAAACTAGTCAAACCAAAAGTAAATTATAGGTGAGAGAAAGATTACATCTGCATTCTCCAAATAATCTGAGTCCCTAATGATAGATGACAAAGAAATTCCTTTTTTTGGTCTGGATCACAACTGTAAATCCTCTCCTTTTTCACAAAACAGAGCTAGAATTGATGGTGAACTCTTTAACCAAGAAGAAAGCAAGGATGGCAAGTCTTTTGGTGCAATGAATATTTAATTAGTACAAGAGAAGTCATACAACTACAAAAGACATGATTGAAAAACCCCACAAGGAATCATTTTATCTCCTTTTAAATAAGTCATTCCAGTGGAAGATGAGACTTCATATACCTCTGGGCAGAGGAATAAATTATCATTTGAGCAGTATTTGAGGCATTTAAATACTGTTTTCAGGGAAATGGGAAAGGCACCACTTTTTTTGTTTTGCTTTCTTTTGTTCTAAAAGAAATTTTAAAAATTAGACAATTAGAGCCCACTGCTCAAACAGGGAGAGGAATGAATAGCCTGCAGCCATGCATGGGGTCTGTGATTTGAAACAGCAGTCGTACCTACCCTGCAAGGGCAGACGCACGTTTAGGTCCTGCAGCTGGAATAAAATTGCCTTGCCTTGGGAATTGTCCCAAGAGAAGCAGAAGTACCAGGGACCTTGGGCATTCACACCTCACTAAAAACAAGGTGAGGCACCAGCCGTGAAATGTGTGAAGTGGACTACAGACTTGGTGTAAATACTCACCACCACACACCCTTTTTCAACTCTCTGAACCAAGGAAAGATAAAATTTCCAAGGAAACTGAAACTTGGTCCTATGTATGCCACTAAACCAACAAAATGCTTGAAGCAGAGACTCACCCACATAAACCTTTTCCCTAAAGTAACCTTTGCAGGATTTCCAATGGGGCTTTAAGTGTTGTTCTATTTCAATAGAAAATACCAAAAATATGCTACATAAGACAGCATGAACAAAAAAAAAGGGCTGGTAAAAAACTGTAAAAGGTAGAATTCTTCCCTTCTCTGGTCTACTTGTTTTCTAGGCCACACCTTTACTTTCAGTCTTGTTTTCAACCCAGTAGCCAAGTGGTTGAAAACAACCCAGTAGCCAACTGGATTTCAACACAACCAACTGCCTCCTGCATGGTACCAATCCCCATGGTGAGACAGGTCCCTTGGTAATGTCCTTCCAACGTCACCAAGCCACAGCTTTACTGCACCTGTGTCCCGTGGTCACTTCCCTGCTGTGACCAACTCTGTGGTCCCTGTGACGGCCAGAATGGTCACGCTGCCTTTGATGGGAGGTGTAATATCTCTGCTGCACAAATAATGTCTCTGTGAGCCTGCGTGTAGCAGCCAAGAGAGGCAACTGGCAGCCTTCCTCCCTCCTTTAACAGCTCAACTTTTCAGAGGAATGTATGTTAAACAAGGTGAAGCTAAAACAAGCTAAAAAACCAACCACATGCCTCTGTTACAGTTCTCAAAACCTCATGACGGGTTCAGTGTCTATCTGATGTAACACAAAACAATTGTACTGAATTACCAGGACCACATGTATCAAAGGGAAGATGCAACTAACTAGATGAAGTTAACAATCTCTAATAGCATGTTTTACGACCCAGATGTATTTTCAGATAGTCTATTGAAAAAGTTGTGTGCTGAACTTTAAGTCCCTTAATTATCATAACACAGTCTACAACCAAGTGATTATTTCAAAGTTATCCTCTTTCTTTGATTGAACAACTGTGGGCTGCATAGCCCTTTTACCTAGTAGCATATTTACATTTATTAGTTTGCTGATCCAACACTACCTTTAAATAGCCACTTTTCCAAGTACTGCTGATTCTCAGTTCATCCAAGCCAATTTGTTTCTGAATTCCCAGAGACATTGTTTATTCAGTTATAAAACCAAACAAAAAAACCCTAAATTTGTTCAAGTCACAAGCTTTAAATATATTAAACCAGCAGCTATATTGCACTTTACCAGATAACTGTTTTCTATATAAAATGCTTCTTGCTGTTTCACTTCACAATTCAAAATCTGCATAATGACATTTCAATTCCCCAAGAGTCTCATCTAGTCCTAACAAGTTAGTACAAGTAGTCAGAGACACTTTTTGATAAACAGTGTACACAGGAAGTCATTGTTGAGAGAGACAATTAACTTGGATTCCTACTTGCAGTCATTTATCCTTCCCATTTTTCTGCAACCCCCTGCATGTATTTTTTCTCCAGTCAAATAAAGCTCCCTGATTCTTCATACCTGTATGTTTTGTAAAAGAGACACCTCTTCAGGGGGACCTTAATCACATGTTCCTGAAGGCCCACAAAAAGGACACTCTGGCTGTGCAGGATCTGAAGGCTCCTGATGGGCTCTCGCTGACTTTTCGGCAGGAGTTCAATTTCCTCAAGCAGGCAGCTGCTTGAAGTCTGGTTCATTGGGGCAAGTACTTTCTTAATAGTGCCATAGTCTGAAAAGGCAAGAGGAAAATGAGTTACTAAAAATCACACTAGCAATTCTACCTGCTTGGTGTCATTCAGTGAAAAAATCTTTGTGCTGGATGTTTTCAATGAAGCCTCAGAATGCAGTATTATTTTGACTGAAGTTTCCTAAATGGATTATAGTACAGTGAAAAGAACTTAGAAAACTTTAAAGTCTGTTTTCATATGATGCAATACATTAAAGAAAATTTAAACAAAGGAGAATAGTTAAAAAGTTATTAGTGCAGAACAGCCTTCACAGCAGTAGTCACATGAAAACAAAGTTTCAAAGTCTGGCTTTATAAATGCACATTCATGTCAAGGTTTACTGATTTCAGTCTACTGGATTGTCCTACACTTTACTATATTTAAATCAGTTTAAAAGCATTAAATTCCATAATTTCCCCAGTTTGTTTTAATATTCTTTGTGTTCAAAATTATGGGGTTTAGATATGTATCACATTCATTTAATAAAGCACATGTATATGAGTATATGCAGGTCTTGAGTCTAGGTGAATATGAACGAATGAGGCTGAACCCCTTCTTACTTATCTTGATTTTGACCTCTGAAAAATCATAGCTTTTAGCATTCACTCTTCACTTCTATTCTTAATGTCATTTCTCAGGAAAGATGGTTAGGCATTGAAAACCAGTGTCAGAATATATGATAAGATTAATGTTTCACTCTTGCAAAGTTTTAAAATAATTTAAAAATATCAAAGTACATTTGTTCTGAACACAAAGGATCACATTCTCACACTGATAAATATTTTAGGGAGCCACAGCATTATGCAACCTTTTATGTGTCAGTAATTGTAAGTACTAAAGATCCAGCACTGCAAACACACACAGAAATAAGCCCTGAAGTCTTGAAAGGCTTCCCTTTTCAGTTGGTAATAATGGCAAGAGCAATGTTTGGGAAGGCCTGTTCTGCAGCTGGAAAACAGTGGGTTTGCCATCACAGCACAAGGCCAGAGGTTTGGCTCAGAGTGGGCAGAGCAGGCTCTCAGGACGTATCTGGCCCTGGCTTGGTGAGTACTGGTTTTATCCATGGCAGGAAAGCCTGATGGCCACGCGTCGCTGTCCCCCTACACCAGCTCCACCCTGGGAGCACCCGAGGCCAGGGGCTGGCAGCCCTACATGGTCACTGTACCCTCCAGGGTAACTGCGCTGAGGGAAGGCAACATGATGTTCCCAAACTTTGCTTGGGAAGTGGTGAGGAACAGCAAGTAAGCAACTTTAAAAAAACACAAAAAAGCAGCCTCAAATAGACTCCAAAACTAAAGAGAAGAGGGAGAACCAAGATGATAGTTACTGTTGAAATCTCCTCATTTTGCTAAGAAAGACTTAGTATTCAATCCTAAGACCTGGAGTAGTACTGGAAGGGAGAGTGTACACCAAATAGCAGGGGAAGTTAATAGGAAGTTTATGTGAAAGATATTACATAATATTATGTAATTCTATTGAACAGTCAAAACAAATTAGATAAACCATAAATTATTATCTCAGTGTATAAAATAGATACCTCTTAGTCCATAAAAAAATTTTGCTCATATCAAATCATGTATGAGTGTTAAAATCTTCAGCCTAGCCTCTCAAGTTTTAATATAATCACTTCATGTACCTGTTGACATTTTTATCCTTTCTTCATATAAATGTGCTTGACTATTTTCTAGGAAAAAAGCTTCCAGTAAATTACAATTTTAATTTTTATTAACTTTTTGATATAAAATATCTAATTTGATGATCACTTTTTTCCCCAAAGAATGTAAAACAGACATATTCAAAACCTAATTATATTGTTGCCAACAGTCAGTTTTGCCCCACAATTAAGCAATAACTAGCTCAGCTCAACAACATAACAAGCAGTGTTTCCACTGATGACTACTGAATGCAAAATCTTGACTGTAAGCAAGTTTCATGGTCAAAATATGGTCCGAGATATGTCCCATAATTTCAATGCCTTTATGTGCTTGTTTTGGCAGAGGCAGAATTAATTGTCTTCACAGTGGCTGGTATGGGGCTGTATTTTGGGTTTGTGCTGAGCACAGGGCTGATAACATGGAGATATTTTTGTTATTGCTGAGCAGGGCTCACACAGAGCCAAGGCCTTTTCTGCTCCTCACGCTGCCATGCTGGAGAAGAAGTTGGGGGTGCTTGGGAGTTTGGGAGGAGACACAGCCAGGACAGGTGACCCCAACCAATCAAAGGGATATTCCATGTGACATCATATTCAGATATAAAGTGGGGGCAGAAGGAAGAAGGGGAGGACATTTGCAGTGACAGTGTTTGTCTTCCCAAGCCACCGTTACACCTGATGGAGGCCTACTCTCTTGGAGATGGCTGAACACCTGCCTGCCCATGGGAAGGAGTAAATTAATTCCTTGTTTTGCTTTATTTGTGTGTGTGTGTCTTTTGCTTTCCCTGTTAAACTGTCTTTATCTCAACCCACATGTTTTCTTCTGGATCTATCCCTGAACACGCTGGTGTGGGGGGGATGCGTGAGGGGCTGTGTGGTACTTGGAGGCTGGGTTAAACCACAATACTGTGTTAATTACTGAGTGAAAGATGAATGATTTTCCTTGGAGCATAGAAGCTGGAATAATGTACTAAGAAGAAGGAGCAGTGAGATCATTTTCCAGATGTAATTAATTGGTATTGCTTTATAGATCAGTCAGTGCACCTCTATATAACTGGCAGACAACAGATTCAGTATGATTCATGACACACTCTATTTGGCTTGTCACAGTTTTCCTGCACGAGACAAAACTCAGGCAGGCACACCTTCAGCATGTGCTTCTTCTACAGACTAATACTTCTTACCACAGTGCTGTGGTAAGAAGAAATATTCATCTACAGACTGAATCACTTGCTGTCACCTTCCCCAAGAGAAGAAAAAACACATGACTGCAGGCCTCCCCCCCCTGTGCCTACATTTCTTGAAACTGGAAAATCTTAATTTTATGTACATTTTCAAGAAGTCTAATTTGAAATAGACTTTGTAAAATTATACTCAATAAGTACTTTAATTTTATCCATTATACACTGATTTTGCATATTATTCATTGTATACAAATTATTTTTCCCACTGGAAAACAAAAGCATTAAGACAGTATTAAGACTGTTGAAATTAAAAGAAAAAAATCTGTTAATGTTAAATATCTTGTAAATAATATCCATATGTACATATAAAGTGTGTATAATATTCATATAACATTTGTATTAAACACCACATAAACAAAAGAAAAATAGGGCATTAGGGTCATCTTCCAGGCAGATGTCTTTCAGAATAATAAATTGAAATACCAAATATAAAATTGATTAACAGAACATGTAACAGTAAAAAAAATCGAAGAATGTGCAAGGTGATTGATAACCATTCAGCCACCATGAAAAAACATATCAATATTTGCTTTCCTCCACCACAGGCACTGGAAAAAGCCCTACCGTGAAGCAGAATGTGCATTTGGCTAACAGCAGAAAATCATTCCAATGGACAGAAAGTATGAGGTTGCATAAGGGCTTTAGTGCGCTCGAGACAGAAAAAAAGATGCAGGAACAGCTAATGCAGCAGCTGGTTCAGCCTAAAAAGGGGAAACCCAGGATTTATGATTTAGCAATCTGTGTAACATCAAAAAAGATACATATGGTACATGGAATGCGATGGGATTTAAATCCTACTCTTCTCTGCCCTTCCTAAAAACAGCTTTAAAGTTAGTTAAATCATCAGTAGAATATGGATAATTAAAGCTTTGGCTATTATTTTTTTTCCCACATGGGGGTGGGGTACAATTTAGTTTAAAGCAAGGACATATTTAGAAGATAAATAATATAACCATGCTCTGTAACTTCATATTTTTTTACATTCAGGTTTCTGGAATACATACTTATACTTGAAATACAATAATACATTTCTTAATCATGCTCCAGTCTAAATGACAAGTGAAAGATAAGCTTCAACTCTTCTTCTTTAAAAATGAAATATATACTATGGGTAAGCATCGTACTTCTACAACGATTCAGAAAACGAAAATAATATAGTTTGATTTTAAAATTCCCACCTTAGTTTAAAATTTTAATTCAAATATTTTTATATATTTTGGATGTATATTCATTAATTCTTTAGGGAAAAGAGTGAACCTCAAAATGAACATGGAATTGTGATACTTCATCAAGATGTAGGTTTTAATTGTTTTCTTAATATCTCTTTTTATTTTCAGAGCTGTTTTACATGTTTGTTTCTCCATTTGAAACTAAACCACTGTACAATCTGATTAGTTTGATAGTTAATTTTTTCTTTTTCTCTACTTTTAATATATTTTCATGGTGTAATAAAATATATAGATGTGATTTTTCTACAAGTATTGGACAAAAATGGAGGTTAAAAATCTGAATGTTCTGTTTTGTGGGCTTAACAGAGAATGAAATGTGATAAGTTATGAAGGATTTAAACAATAAACCATTGTGATTTTCTTACTATTACATTACAGGTCATTATCATCATGATGATAACAAGGCAAGGGTGGATAGTAAGAGAAATAGAGATATAAAGTGCATTTATTAGATCAAAAAGGCAATTATGTAACTGTATAACAAAACCTTCTATGAAATACTGTAGCTGGAAATAGTAAAAAATAATTTTCTTGCATTTGCCTGAGAAATATTGCAAATTGTTCTGCCCTGTTGATATCGAGATTTATTTTTAAACACCAAAATGGCTAAACAAAATGTTGGTTACCCTCTGTGTCATCACTTGCAGGAAACAGAAAAGCTTAAGCTTTCCATTATTCAGGCCTCTTATTTTTCCTTACTCCATTATAGGATACTTGAAGAAAAAAATAGTATGCAAGTGACCTGGAAGACTCATAAATCATTGCTCATTGACATCTAATTAAATTTTAGTAAATTAAATTAACTGATGTAATCTAAAAAAAAAGTTAAAAATGCTACATTCTGAAAAATCTTGCAGTTTATTCATGTGAGACCTTAGCACAAAATCATGAATATTTTTGGTCTTGGAGCTTTTGGCCCCATGTAAAGTAAAAAACAGGAATAAAAACATGTCTGTTCTAGGTGTGTTTCAGGAAGAAAAACAGGGTGTGTCAGTTATTTATTATTCCAGAATTTAAACCAAATCATTCTTTCCCCATGCTCAATATCAAAGGGCTCTGCATTTCAGTAGTATTGCTATTGCTAGAGAATAACTATAATCTAAGGATCTTTTGCTATATAATAGCATTGAATTTCACAGCTTAAAAGCTTTTAGGAAAGTCCATGGTCATTGCTGCTCTCTTGGTATATTATTAGACAGAGAAGTTAACAAAAATTAACAGAGAAGTGAAGACTTTAAATTTAAGAAAAAAGCAACTAATGAAATCAAATAAAAGTGCCAAACTATATGCAATACATAGCAATCTTAAAATGGGACATTCAGTTGTCCAGTGTCTTGGCAATTAGAAAGGAAAAAAAAAGAAGTGTTAAAAAGGTACATGCATAATTTAATATATTTATTAAAAGCTAATTTTAAATTATATTCAAAAAGCTATATCACACTAAGTGCTAAGTGTATTAATGGTGTCAGACACCAAATAGCTGCTTAACTTAGGAAATGGGAAAGGTTTAACTCTTTCTTGGAAGAGAGCTTTGGAAGCAGTAGAAGAAAAACACAGAAAAGCTCTATATTAAATTATTCTTATCTGGGTAAGACCCCGAGTATTTCTGCAATCTGGTGCAGTTTTGTTTTTCAATTCTTGGATGCAACGACAGCAGTTTTGAAAGGCAGTCTATAAAAAGCAAGCACACATAATATTTTAGATTTATGTTCTTTATCTTTGGCTCTGACTCCTTCGTATTCCCTCTTTCCTATTATATTTCAAGTAAATATTGATGTTCTTCCTTATAGTATTGGAAATTATTTTAAATCAACACTGAAATGAGATACATTTTTGATAATGCTTTTCAACAAAGGAGGTCTGATGGTCTATTACTCATCCCCAGACTTCCATGCAGGGGAGAGAATTTAACTCTCTTATCCACTATTAAGAATCTGAAATGAGCAATTTTAACCAAAAACTATTTGCATACCTTCTAAAATTATTAGCAAGCTTTATAATGCCCCAGTGGCTATTCCAAGAGAAATTCAGTTGTACCTCTTCAACTAGAGGACTTTCTCATGGTTGTATGTCAAAATTTAATATATATTTATTTTATGAAGGGAATATTTATGGTCTATCCTTTCGACACAGAAATTTGAACTATTGACTTAGAGAATCTTTTGAATAAAAAAAGTGTTGATCTAGGTACTAGTTATTAAAAAATAAAGACCTTCCTTCAAAACCATGTGTCTCGAAGGACAGAAAGAACATACAAATTAATAACATATGCAGTGCAATAACGATTGCAGAACAAATTCCCTCTCTAAAAAAGAATAAAATAAAATTCTAAAACAATTGTTTCCATTTTAAAACAGAACAATTTTGGGATGTATCTATCAATGGAAATCAGGTGAATCACCATCTCAATCCTCTCTTTACTGTTTTCCAGAAAAGTTTGTAAACATACATTTTTTAGAATACTTCTGTCCCCTGTAGCTTTAATTCCCCTGGAGATTTAATGTGTTACAGTGTCTCAAAAGCATCAAGGATATAGTCAGTTTGCAGTTGAATTAGCAAAGCTTTCTTCCAGTAAATACCATGCAAAGAGTTAAATACCTGCCTTCAGCACAGACAATATCCACCGCTCCATTAAGTAAAACATTATAAATTGGTACAAATAACATTTCCGCTAGTAGGATTTCTGATGCATCAAAAAGCTTAGGAAATAGGGCAATTTGTGTACCATTCCTCGGCAGCCATTTCATGCCTCAAATTGGAATTAAAATCCAGCTCCAGTCAGACTCATTCAAAAATCTTTCAAAGCTCTAAACGGAAATTCAGATCTACCTGAGACTAAGATGCAAAGCAACTGGCAGCTAAACCAAGCAGTATGCCTTTTTTTGGAAGACTGTTTCTATAAAGTTGAATCTTCTAACTCCTCAAACTGGAGCTTCTAACTCCTCAGTCTTCTGGAAAAGACCAAGCAAAAACTTATACTAAATAACAAGTATATGCTGAATTACATGTCTCAGCCACCACATCAATTATGTCTGTTTCTTTCACAAAGAAAATTAAACTATCTCAGATTATTAGACGGATTCTCATATACTCTAGTGGCAAAGTGTTACCCTTCCTAGATTTAGACCAGATGTTTTTTCTTGCTTGACCAAAAAAAAGTAATTTCAACAATCACCAAATAGATATATTTTTAATGAATCATGCTCACTGGCCCACCTTTATCTTCTGCTTCTATTTTCAGTCTTATAGAGATTTTTCAGCTTGCCAAAGATGTGCCTTAGAGCTGAGATAGAAATTCATAACATTTTGTCCAAGCTGAACATTGATCTACCTATAACAGTTCAGGCACTCCACTTAGAAGTAAAATGGGTCTGTAGAATACCTATAAGCAAATGCTATGGCAGCTACAGTTTCTTAACAGACTACAGTTGATAAGAAAACATTTATTAGTATTTCATTCTGTGATATATTCCTTTTACTTGCTGAGATAAATCACTATTTTTAAGAGTTTATGAAGGAGTATCTTTTATCTGTCTTTTATTTGCAATCTCATCTAATTATTTTTCAATTGTAAAAGTTTTAGTGAATAACAAATAAAGAATAATATATAATAAAGAAACTTTTTTTATTAAACAATTTGGAGTCTTGTGAAATCTGGATTCAATTGCAAACTTTTTTCTCTAGATTTCACATGTGAAACTATGAAAGAACACTATTCCGAACAATAATACCATCTAAAGTGAAAAAAATTAAAACTTGAAACCACTTTTTGTAAAACTGTTTCTTTAACTATAACAATATCTAATCACAAATACTTTTAGCAGGTACATTTCCCTACTGAAACTTCTTTTGTTATGCTTTTTGCTTGGCCACTGACTTGATTCCGTGAGAAATTCAAAACCAGTTACAGGTAGCTACTTTATTCTCCCTCAGTATTTAGGAGGCAGTTGGACCAAAACCAGAAAAGTCTCAGTTGCAGCCAAGAAAAATCACAAATGTTTTTTTTAATGCCCTGCAAGTAATAGGTATCTTCCATGTCCTTAGGGATTTTTTGGGAAGTTACTGCTTAATTAAAAAGACATTGGAAAAATATTTTAACAGTCCTTGGAGCAGGGAACAAGGCATAATCTGTTGGTTTGAAAAGCTGCACGGCCACATGAACTGTGTGCTCATGCACATTAAACCAGTGCCAGTGAGTGGATTTGGGAGGGCTCTTCCCCATCCACAGCAGCCCCTTCTCTCCTTGATCAACCATTCATCAAGGAAGTGCAAGAAATAGTTTGAACTCTGAACATTATGAGGAATTAAACCTCAGCTCTACACACCCCCCACAAATGTTGCTGCCATTCAGATGATGTCATCAGCAGACTGACCCTTCTCTCTTGTGTTAATGTGTTTATTGCAGAGAATAATCCCTGAGAAATGTACTCCGTTTTCTCAATGCATAGCTACTTGATCATCTCCCTATACAGGGTATCACCTTTTCTATCCCCTTCAGGAAGTTATAATAAAATGTGAATAACAATACTTTAGTTACTGCCATTGGTTTAAGAGATGCTATTCAGTCAGAGAGGATATGGTTAAAACTACAGCATAAAATCTTTAGATGAAGTTTTAATGAGTTGGGGAAAAAAAGCTGTTTCTCAGGACTTGGCAAAGAGATGATGGACAAGAATTTCAAGTACAAGACAAGTACTTTGGCTCTAGTACCTCACACTCTTTTTCTTTTTTTTCTTTGGGGAGCTGTCAGGAAATGTCAAATAGGCTATGTAGATCATGGCATGATTTGTAACAACATCGAGCAAACATTTCTTGATTTTACCAAACAATATTCTCATTTTGAATTCTTATTTAAATTCCCCAAGTTCTGTCTACAAAAGTACTCAGTAATAAAAATAAATACAGGGATCATGAAAAATGATACCACCATCCTCAAAGAAGGCCAGTAAAACATTTTTTTGTCCTGCATCACACTAAAATAACTTGGCATATAAAAAGACACATTCTTCCAGCTTAGAAAAGGAATGGATTTCAACAATGTCAGATTCAACATTACATAGAATACCAAGACCATTTTGGGGCACCAAACCTACAGGCAAAACAAACTGTACATATTTATCAGTGTTGATTGTACATTTAGTACTACCTCTGAATCAAACAGATGCTGCCAATATGCACACTGACCTGCAAGCATGTGCTATGAGACTATCAGTACCAAGGCTCCCATCAGATGTCTGCAGAAGTCTCAAATGTTTTGGTCTGTTGGATACGAATCCTCCTTTTAAACCAACGCTATCAGAAGAAATGATTTTGTAAGGGCTGCTTAGGGCTGTACTTAAGGTTGCACCCAGTAGATAGTGAGTTACCTACTTTGTACTTCCAGACATAAACTAGGACAAGCTAGTTCAGATACAACTAGCTGAGAAGACTGTGACTGACAACGTGCTTTTATTCCCAAATTTTTAGTCCCTAAGTACAGTTAGATGATAACTAAACAGGTCCACTATCAAGAGCTACACGTGAATAACACCTATCCCAGAGAATGCCCATTTGGCAATATATTGAAATTAGTATTTTTTTTTTCTTGTTAAAATCTAGCTTTTACTGCACTAAAAATTACACATACACACACAAAACACGAAGCCCTGAGTCAAAGAAGACACAAGAGTTTATATAGTTCTACATGGAAAACATTACATTTGTCAAGAAACGTGCTATTTCAATATCCTGGATTCTAAAAAGACAAAGAAGTAAAACTATAAGGTTGTTACTGGGGACTGGTTGCTGCAATTGACTATGAAACAAACAAAGAAGTCTATATTAATTTCCCATAAACTTCTCATGAAGAGAAAACATTCAAATTTTGAAGAGATCTAAAATGTTTAATCAATATCTAGGACTGGACTTCTCAGATAATGGAGATGAGCACCTCTGAAGAGTTGTGCAGCCTCTAGCTAAAGTAGTAGAGTAAGTAATAAATATAGATATTAATCACAAGATGAAGTGGTTTGTGGGATTTAAGGCTTGATATCTGACACAGAACAGCAGTGAAGAATGCCACACTGTGCTCGAAGGAAAAATTACTATCCAATAGAGGCACTGGATCCCTGCCAGTCTTCCAAAGTTGAGAGATATAAACTCTGATTGGATCTGACTGGACAGGGAGTGCTTACCACTCCTATTATTTTTTATTGCCTTACTTTGTACCACTGAAACAATAAATACCTTGTAGGACCCAACACATGCTATGAATATGATAGTGCTTTCCCGCTGAATAAATTTTTCAGTGCCCAGATCAAAGAAGCATTTAGACGCACAAGTGTGTCAGATAATAACCCTCAACATACCTTGCCTGATTTCTAATCCGAGTCATGTGTGGTTATTTTCATTGGAAGTGTCAGAATGACAACTGACTGCTGTACAGATCAAGAAGCATCACCAACCTGACTGAAGAGAAAGTTTCAGGAACTATCCTCTACTCAAACTCATCTGTAGTTTGCATAGCATATGCCCCTGTCCCTCAGATGCACCTGCCCCTAAATGAGTTAAATCCAGTACATATATCCATATGTATGGATATGAATATCCATAAGTATTACCTCAGCAGCAATTTCAGTGTAATATGCAGCTTTTGCTGAAAAATATAGTGGGAAAGAATGATGCTGATTTATTTTTCTAATCATAGTAAATAAGAAATTAAATGGACAAGAAACAGAAACAAAGAATTAGAGAAAGGAATCTCAGAACCTCTCACCAGAAGTTGTTCATCTCATTACTCTCCCTACAACATTAAAGTAGCCATAGCCATAGAACATACTGACAGTATACAATACATACAATCATATTACACTGTGTTCTTTATGTAATGGTCTAGGAGGCAATATATCTGGCAATAACCAGACAGTCTCACAGAGCTTGTTGATTGAAAATCTTTATGTATTTCCTAGGCAAGTGACGTAACCACTAGTCTGGTTGCAGTCATCGCTATCCCTCCTAAAGGTGTGCAGCCATAGAACCAAATTTCCAAGGTTTATGGGATAAGAAAGAAAAACAAAATTTCCTAAAAATTAAAAGAATGAATCTGTAAACAAGTAACTCTTCGCTCCAAATATTATAACTCTTACACAGTGGCTTGATTACAGTAAAATGCATGGAACCTAATGTATCTTTTGTGATATAACCTGCAGGTTACAGGATTCTTCACACAAATACCACAAAATAATATAATAAAGCATCTTCACATTTTGATGACTTACAAGACACATAACAAAGTAAGTAAGGCATATCTTTTTTGAGAAATTCTTTAGCTTGCTAAGATTTTCCAGGTCCTATGACCACAGCTAAGTAAGAGAAAAGGGAAAAAAATCCCAGTGATTATTAGTGCCACTGCTTGTCAATGCTTGGTCATAAACCTCTGGATTTATTGAGGTTTACCAGGAAAAATGATGCAGAATGAAGAAGTTCGTAAACATCAACAAAACCAGGAGTTCAGTAGAATATCCTGTTTAATGACTGCTTTCCTGACAGCTCACACTAGATCTTGTATGCATCATGGAAAAATACTTGTGATCCAACTTGGGGATTTTTAGGGTCGAAATTGAGTTTCATGTAAGGTTCAAACTTCTCTTTCTCCCCATGATTTAACTATTCCACTTTCTTCTTTGGTTGGCATGGGTTTATTGAGTCACTCCAATGCATGTGCACCTTAAAAGAAAGGGTTTTTTTTTAAAGTAAAAGGCCCTGCAGAATATTCTAAAGAAGATTCAGCAACATGTGACAAAGTCAAGTCCCTTCAAAGGGAAAGCTTCTTCCCCACATCTCTGAGGAGCAGTCCTGAGTACTGTGTACTCGCACAAGGGCTACACAGCTGGTACAAAGGTCAAATTTCACCCCAAAATAAGGCTAATTCCATCACTGTTTCCAAAGTTAAGACCAAGCCTGTTGACTGGCAGTGCATGTATTGGGGCAAAATGAGAGTTTTGAAGGTAGGCCTAGATCATAATAGATCTTAGCTTTGAAGACAGAGAGACAACACTGAGCACCATGTAAGATACCTCTCTTGCTCACAGCTTCACATTTTGTGCATTAGAATTATGTAATAATAAATGAACATAGGGGTTGTCAAGTCTAGTTTGTCCTTCAGGAAGAATAGGTAACATTTCTAAAAAAAAGAAATAGGAAGTAAGAAAGGCTACTTGGCTATTCTAAGTTTATAAAGCAGTCAAACAGGATTTGAAAGCTCAGCATCCCTATGATAAAGAGGAGCTGTTCTTTTTTTAATGGAAGGTTGAGACTGTAAAGTCTCCATCTCTTTACAATCTGTTTCCCTTCCTGGCCCATGCATTAATCTCACTCCCATGCAAGCAGAGCCAGCTGTTCTTCAGACAGTAGCTTCTTCTTGCAGCAATTCTGATTTCCAGGGGCAGCACAGAAGAGCACACACCGTATGTTCTTCGGACATTTATTTATAGTCTTTATCTGACAGAGCTGGGCAATTATAAAGACATAATGATAATTTGTGAACAGAAAGAAAGGGCTTCTCCTACTTATATTTGTCCCTCGAGAAAACAGAACACCATCTACTACTTGCAGCAGGCAATTCATGGACATGATAACTGAAATATGAACAAACTCCAGGAGCAAACAGCAGCAGCAAACTAATCAAAATCATGACCTATTTATGGATTGATTATAATAACAAAAAATGACTACAAATAAGTGCTGGGTAATTTGTGAACCAAATAAAGGGCTACAATTCGCATATATAAATTGCTGTCACTGAGTAATTTAACCAGCTCTAGTTAGAGCCATCTATTTATTAAGAAAGTACACCAACTGACTCTGGCAGAATGATTTATCTCTATACACAGTGATAAAGCCAAGGGAAATCAGTACTGCTGAACATTTTAAATGCCTGGTTTGATCCTCTGGAGCCCCACAGTATCATTTATAACTCTGTAGTCCTGACTTTAGATGTAGCCACTCTCATTTAGTACCATTTTAAAACCACTCTGCCCAGTACGGATGACACAATACATAAGACAGGGAAAAATCAATTTTTCTTTTGTTAAATTACATAGAAAAACAACAAAGGTTTGCATTATCCTTCTTTGCCTTTAGAGATATTCTACATGGAAAATAACATAAATGTGCTAGTTGAAATATATAGCAAGCCTTCTTACAAAAGCTAGAATAAATCCCAGAGTAATCATTAGACTCTTCAAGACAAAACCATGCCATCTTTTACATCTTTTTTTGAACTTTGCAGCAAAATCTTTCCTGAAAATATTAACAATATAAACAAAGTATGAATTCAGTTAGGGTCTTCCTTTTTCAGAGATAGGTGTCACTGCAAAAGCAGAAGAGAGTGAGGTTATTAATTTTATGGTTCACTGTTTGACTTTTTGAAACAAATGTTCAAGATCGTCACGTTTCTGTCACGACTGGTGTCTTCCAACATGCACCAGCTTTCCCAATCAAAGTAACTGATGAGTATCCTTGCTTCAAGCTTAAAATGGCATTGCATAAGGCCAGAAGGTAACAAGTTACAGTGAAATAGTTTTAAAGTCACTGCAAGGGTGCTTTACAACTCTGTAAAAGCGCACTATACCTTTGTCAAGCAAAGGCATAAAAAGAAAACAACTGTGTTTTCTGTAACAACAAAAGAGAAATGGTTTTAAAAAATGACAGCTGTAAGCCACAGTGTATATGCCCCATTATCCACCTCTGATTCCACTGCTTCTGTTTTTGAGCTAGAAAGGATTAATACATACAAATAGGCTACCTATTACTTTCACAGTTGACTTCTGACTCGAATTACAACTACTTTGGTCCTTATTATTATTGCATTTATATTGTAATTTCTAAATGAAGAAAGTGCTTTTTAACTGAGATGAAAAGTCTGTATCTCTTTTCTACAGAAATTATCTACAGATTACTTCCAAGAATCTCAATGCACTTAAGATAATGCAGTCAGGAATAGCACCAAATTGGAAAAAATGCAGCCAATTTAAGCTTCGTTGCTCTCTTCACCATGTATGAAACATATATAAGCACATATTTTTGCGTATAACTTTCAGGTTGGCAACTGCACAGATACTACATATATTCTGACACCATGCATACTGAACTGTGAAAGCTGCACACTTTGATCAGAAGATGTACTCTACCAGGAAAATTACAATATTTCATTACATAACAACATACACAACTTTTTTTCTTGCTAAGACCTTGGGTTGTTTCCTAGAAAAAAATGTATTGTACTGATTACAAATCAAAATGTACAAGATAGAACTGTAAAAAATATCACAGAGGAATCATATCAGGGCATACTTTGCATCAGTTTACTCCCATCTAGCAAGACAAACAGAAGAAATACAAACTGTTATGATGGCATTCCCAAACTGAGTTTCAAGAAAACTTCCAAATCTCTTCATTAGGTTGGGACTAATTTCTGTATAATCTACAGTTTCAGGGCTTCATGAGAAAAAAAATGTTACATTTGTGGAGATTTACTACCTGTTTCAACGCTTGTAAAGGCAAATGTATTTGCATTCCATCTGCATTTTCCAAACATGTTTTGAAGTTTCTTCATGAAACCTCCCTACTTCTTCATTATAATTGCTGTATGTGTTTCATCAGAATTATTTTTATCATTATTCTCTGCATTGCTACCTGCAATTTTTAGAACTTCTTGGAAACCTGTTGTAACATCCTCCAGTGACCTTTAAGCCTCAGATAAAACCTGGATTTATGGCATAAAAACTGTGGTTCACCTCAGTGAACAATCCACTCTTTAGAGACATGCAATGTAGCCAAGAATAAATCTTGCTTCAGGTTTCATACTTTCTTTCTAGGTCAGCCATACCCCAATTTCATCAATGATGTACTATAAATCCCAATAACTAAGATCTACCACTGGGCATATACCATTTCTACTCAGGATACAGAGGGGACATTCTCTGTCCAGTGGGATTGAAGGACAGAAAAAAAAGCCTGGAGTTTCTTCACCAAGCAATTTTTAAGGATGGCCTTTAAAGTTTTTCACCAGTGCAAGTATTACCTTTTCTGAACTCCCAACTTTATTATATGTTCATAATGCCCTCAAACTAGACACTATATCTAATAATTTTCTTATTCATTTGAGTAAATAAATACATTTTGAAACAGTATAGGGCTCTGAATAAGGGCTACCTGCTCTTGCTGCAGCATCCTATTTTGAAAAACAGATCAGCAACACTTTTAACCATGGGACACTTAGGCACTTACAGTGTAGGAAAGAAATAAAATGGAGGCAAGAAATATGAAGAGAGGGGAGAAGGGACAAAAGGGAGGGAAACAAACTATGACATACTGATTTGATTTTTTTTTTTTTACAAAGAAAGAGGCCTTTCAAACTTAAAGAGTTTTAAGAATATTTAGTGTTTCTATAGCTTTCTCTACATTTCATGTATTGTTATAGATGATTTTTAGTTCAGAACATCCATGCATGCTTTCCTTGATATTCATTTTTAAATCATGGAAAATTGTTCCAGGGATTTCTTCTTGCCTAAAGCCAGCAGCACAAAATGTGCAGGAATTGATATATCCCTTCATTCTGTGTTAGAAGTCAGTAAAGTGAAAGATTAAGATGTTTCTACAAAGTACCAAAGTGTATTTTTTATACAAGCAGTAGCTGTTAAGCCCTAGCACACCAGAATCTCCTAGCAGAATGATGACTTGGCAAAGGTTTAGGAAAGGAAGCCCGTTGACTCAGCAGATTAATGCACTTGTTTCCTTACTCCCAGTCTCTCCTAAAGTAATACTACATCAGTAATACTACATCTATTTAAGGTTTAATGAAATTAGATTATACTTTTATACTCACAGGGTTATTCTCCCCTGTAATATTTGTATTTTAACAAGAGGGTGGGTAGGTGAAAGAAAGTAACTGTTACTCTTAACTATTGGCCATCTGTTTCAAAAAATGGGATTTTTGCTTTGAACAACAAAGACAGCAGAACATTCATTTTTATTAAATCCAATCTATACGCCTACTTTTCCACTGAAGCTTTGTGCATTTTAAAAGACAATTTTTGGAGAACATTGGAATGAATTATAACTACAAAAGTTATGTGGTATACATCTCACATCATGGTTTGGGTCCATCCTGCTCTTCACTGCTAATTGCAAATTGCTCACTGACAGAACATCAGAGTGTAATGCACTTTCCTATAGGCAGCAGAAAGTACGGTGGCATCTATTATTACAGCGTTGAATAAAAATGCAATTTAGCCCAACTAATTTGACATGATACCAGCATACTATAAGCACAGGATAATTTAGGTTGGAAAGGAGATCAGAAGGTCTCAAGTCCAACCTTCTGCTCAAATGACAGCTAGCTATAACAGACTGTGTTGCTGTCTGGTCTAAAAACCTCCAAGAATGGAGACTGCACAACCTGTTGCTTGACTGTCCTAGAAGCGAGAAAGTTTTTCTTTATATCCAGTCTGAAATTCTCTGCCTGTTGTCTCATGTCTACCCACCATGCACCAGTGTGAAGAGCATGTCACCATCCTCCATGAAGGAGAATTCTCACCTAATCCCTGTAGGTATTAGCAGGATGCTACCAGCATCCTGCTCCCCACAATGCCTTTTCTCCTCAAGGATGAACAAGGCCAGCTCCCTCAGCTTCCCTTCCTAGGGCATGGTGATCCAGCCTCCAACAGAAGGCGGCCCTCCCCTGAATTTGCTCCATTTTATCTATGTCCTTCTTGAACTGGAGGAGGCCAAAACTAGGGAACAACCTCCTCCCTTGATCTCCTGGCTGTGCTCCTGATAATACAGCTCAAGGTGCTACTGGCTGTCTTTGCAGTGATGGCATCCCTTCAGCATGCCTTTGGATGGCACATCCTCCTGTGTAACTACTGGTACCCTAGTGGGGTGTCACCTGCACATGATAGAGTGTGCTCCTTGTCCTCCTCCAGGTCATTGATTAAAAAATGTCAAATAGGATAGTACTTGGCTCCTTATTATTTCCATACATCACATTAAAACTACCCTCTGAGCCTGACATCCTAGCAGGTTTTATAGATCCAGATGCCCACCCATACAGATCCTATATCCTAATTTGGATATATGAATATTGTGGGACACAGTGTCAAAAGTCTTGCTAAAGTTGAAGTACTACTTTCTCCTCATTCACAAACCCAGATGTTTTACCACAGAAAGCAATCAGATTTTCAGATGAGCTTAACCCTTGAGTAATCCATGCTGAATGCTCCAAATCACCTTTTTCTGGATCATGTGCTCAGAGAAGTGTGCTCTAAGAATGTGTGCTCCTTGACTTTCCCAGGGACTAAATGCCCACTAGACTGTTGCTCCCCAGCTCATGGAATCATAGAACTGTTTAGCTTGGAAAAGATCTTTAAGATCATCAAGTCTGATTGTTAACCCAGCACTGACAAATCCACCACTAAACCACGTCCCTAAGCCCCACATGTCTTTCAAATACCTCCAGGGATGGTGAGTCCACCACTTCCCTGAGCAGCCTGTTCTAATGCCTGAATACTGTTTCAATGAAGAAATTTTTCCTAATATCCAATCTAAATCTGCTCTGGCAAAAGTATAGGGGGTTTCCTCTGGTCCTATTGCTTGTTACTTGTGAGAAGAGACTGACCCTGACCTGGCTCAGCCTTTTTTTCAGGCTGTTGTAGAGAGTTATAAGTTTCCCCTTGAGCCTCCTTTCCTTCAGGCTAAGGTGCAGCCACGGCAAAGGCTGAGTACAGGATGAAGATCACACCCTGGTCCTGCTGGCCCCACCATTGCTGATACAGACCAGGATGCCCTTGCCCTTCTTGGCCACCTGGGCACACACTGGCTCATGTTCCGTTGCTGTTGACCAGCCCCCCCAGGGGCCTTTTCTGCTTGTCAGCTTTTATTCCTTCTTTTTCGAAGATGGAGTATTGTGGTAAAAATTTAATTCCAAATTTAATTTACCACCACTTTTAATAATGCAAATAAATTAAATCAGGAAAGATGTAACAACAACATTTTTCAGACTGGTAGTAACTGTCAGCCCAGTCTTTCATCTCTCCCAAACATACACATGCTCTATGGTGTTAGGAGCTTGGGGTAGAGGACACTTTATGTGGGAATAAAGTTGGACACTGGGGAAATTCAAAGGCCTTAAACTTGAGTTGTTTCCAAAATTATCATTTATTTTCAAAGTTAAGGCCACTGCCTTTTAGTTTCTGTTGTTTACAGAAGTAGTGGCATTTTTCTCAGTAATCTTTTACCATATTCAGTTTATGATGAAAAATCAATCACAAGTGCTCCACAGTTTCTACATAAGCAAAGACAGGGCTCAGGAGAAATAAGGTGCTGCACAATTAACAATACAGTGAAATTAAAATTATGATCTGCACCCCAAAGAAGGCAAAGTACCACCTTTCTCCTACAATCTTAATATGTAAATAAATTACACTGTGTAATTTGGTACATCTTGGGATTTTAGAACTACACTTATGCACTGTACCTGTGGTATTTGTATATAAACATGTGTGGTAATTTCAAATTCTACCTTAAGTGAGTATTAATATTTCTTAGAAAATAAGTCTTAATACTTACAGTCAATTGGGGTAGAAGGAATGTTAACAAAATTTACTGTGATTCAGTGAAATACATGTGAAATAGAATTGACAACACCAAGAAAACTTGAAGTATAGAATGAGGCTCTTTGTCATATGCTTACTCACACCTATAAAACATATACTGTCCACTTACAGGAATTGTAATGTGCTGAATTTAGACTAAAGATCCAGCTAAGATAAGTACCCTGCTTCCATGAATGATCAAAACCAGATGCACAGGGAAGAATGAAAGGCAAGCATACATCACAAGGAGCATAGCAGCAATATGTTTTCTTAGCAGCACGAAAAAGAACACAGAATCACTCCTGAACACAATTTATTAATAAACCATGAAGCATAAAATTTTAAATCCTCACTTGCTGACTCGAATGTAAATGGTAACACACCAAGGGAAACTGAAACCTGAACACAATCAGAATTATGACGAAAGTCATTATTCTTGGTGCTTCCAAGACTGTAAATAATGTAAACATCCCACAATGCAGTGATAGTCTCTTCATGTAAAATCAATTCAGTGCATGTTTCTGTAATTCAGAAATTTTGGTCAGGAGGCCTCTACAATACAAACTCCACTTACTATTGGCATGATTTCACTTAAAATGCTCTGATTTACCAACCAGCAGGCTGTTTTGACTAGAACTGGTCAAATCCAAGCATATTTTAACCTATCAAAAGCTTTTCTGTTACTGCCCAGCTTTCAAGGAGTACAATGAGACA
Organism: Promerops cafer; assembly: GCA_013398275.1. Classification (NCBI taxonomy): domain Eukaryota; kingdom Metazoa; phylum Chordata; class Aves; order Passeriformes; family Nectariniidae; genus Promerops; species Promerops cafer. The sequence goes on along the minus strand of VZSE01011625.1, from coordinate 1,690,232 downwards.
AACTGAACATTAACAAACCTTTGCTTTGTTGAGCTATTCCCTACTAATGTGTATTGGCCCAAGTACTTCAGAACTATCCTAAGTTTTATGCCATGAGGCTTTAAACATATTAGTCCAATCTAGTATTTCAGTCACAGCTGGGGACACCCTTGTTCTGCAAAACAGTTCTCCAACACCCTTGTTATTTTTAAGAAGATTGAAATTTTGAACCAAGAAGGCAATAGCTCTAACCAAGGCAATATAAGGTGGAGAGTTTTTCTTTTCGTGCTAAGCTTACATTTAAATGGGCAAACAATGAGGCAGGGTATAAAACTGCATAATGAATATTTTAAAAATGAGATGAAAAGGAAAGTTAATAAATTATATTTGAGCAGAAAATTCAGAAATAGAAATAGTAGCTGTATTTGGTATTTACAAAGTTACTTTTTTATCAGAGAGTCCTAAACCATCTTGTCTTGGGCCCTTAACTTTGTACTCTTAACTAAGTAAATGGAACAAAAGACGGTGAAACTTTGGAAGTCCCATTTGTAGAATTTCCAATGTTTGATTTGATTTACAAGCTTCACAGCTTCAAAGAGAATAGTAAACAGACACCAACATTGGATTTCACGAAATAACATAAAAGACACTGTAATGGCTAAATTAATCTATTCAAAAAATGTAGAAGATAAACAGGTGATTGGGTCAAAAAGGAAAAGCTGATGTTCAAGGTGCTATACATGTATTTCATAAGTAATTAACAGAACACTGAAACCCAAAGACCTTGTGAACTTTTGCAGTTATAACAGCAATGAAGATTCATACCTGTGGCAAGATACATGATATGGAAAAGCATGTCCTTGCCCTGCACAACATCCACAACCACATGGGAAAATCGGCTGTTGTCTTCCATGAAGTAAGGAATTGGAATAACTGGTTGAACAACCTCATGCATTAAGAAGAACTTTTGTGCATCTTGAAGATTTCTCTCAGTCAGATTTACATACAAACCCTGGTCCATGGTGCCACACTGTAAAGACAGAAAAGTAGCATGACTATATGTGCCAACAATAACAAGAGATTTCCTCTCTGATTTACAGCAAAAGAAAATAAAAGCAAGAGCTTGTAACGACAATGTGGAATTCAACTTTCGGGTCCCATTTTGGTGCTAACCAGACCATCCAAGGACTCAGGAAGCTCACTTTTCCTGAGGCAGTACTTTGGAGGCTCCCTAATTCTAAACAATATGGAAGAGTACCAGACTGACCAGCACAACAGGATTATGGAAACATTTTGCTATATCCTATGTTCAAAGGGCAGGAAAGAGAAAATCTACCATTCAAAAAAACAAATATTTTCTGACTAGTTTTCTTCATAATTTTCACAGACCTCAGTGCTAAAGACATAACAAATTTTCAAAGGAAACCCCATGCCCTACCACAGCCAGGGTCTGACAGGAATCCCAGGTGAAAGTATGACATGCAGTTCTAGAAGCCTCTTAGGACTCCATCTTAAGCAGCAAAACTGGACAGTGCAGAGCTCTATATAAATATTACCCACAGCAAAGACTTTCTTTGCTTTAAAACTGACCATATTTTAAATCTGAAAACTGTGCTCCTTTCTTACAGGAAAACATCCACTAGCTGCATGGACAAGTTTCAAACACAAATAAACAAAGCAGAACAAGTGGGAGTTAATCTTAACATATTTGTGTTCAACTGAGGACACAAAAGAGAAAGCTTTTTAATGCACGGGAATATATAAACATTCACATATTTACTCAGACATAATTGCATCAGACAAGTAAAGCACTACTTCACAACATTTATCAAATATTTGGGTGACGTGAAAGGCATAACTAAGTCACCATTTTCATTCTGCTTTACTATGTCATAAATTATGCCATGAATTACAGCATGAGCAAAATAAGTGTGCAAAACTGTACCAGTTATTTTTTTATATTATTACCATGTTTTCAATCCAAAATTGAGTGATCGTTCCAAATTCACAAATGCTAAAAAAAGTCAAACAAATTATTTCATAATGTGAGATTAGATGATGAAGATAAATTAGCAACTGTCAGGAAACAGTTACTTGCTCTGTATGTCAAACCAGTGAAAAAAATAAACCACGCCAAAGAAGTTCTCTGGATCTATCTAACAGGAAAAAATTCCAGCTGAATACTCATAGTACACTGAAATGCAAATGGCTCTTGGTCTTATGATAGACATTGTCTAAAGAGAAAAGCAATGATCTCTGAAGAAAACAATGTTCCTCAAAACTGGGACTCCAATAGAATTGTAAAATAGAAAATATTTCATTAATATAATCCAGCCTCAGAAATACGTCTGATGTAGCTATAGTAGTAGTCTTCCTTCAAATAACATACTTCTCTCTGTTGCTACTGAGTAGGTGAATACTCAGAGGATTAATCTACTTCTGGGACTACACAAACAGAACTTCTGAGCCTTTATCATAAGGACTCTACACAAGAAAAGTTCTTCAAAGTTCTTGAAAGGAAACCAATGACTCAGTCAATGAATATATTTCATCCATGTGAGGTGTGTACTCTAAAGTCACAAAGTCAAGTCACAAAAAAATGGTTAAAGCTCTAAGCATTAGATTAGCTTCTATTATGCATCACTGCTGCAGTTATGGAGACAGAAATGTAGCAGAAAGTTATTCAAGGGAATAAAAAGCAGCATCAGCAAAAGAAGAGAAGTTGGACATTAGAGATACCTAGAGATCAGTTGACATCAATTGCCTCCAATACTGTGTTGTAAAAGGCCACATTACAGCTTTTAGCACTAGCTCTGCCTTTCAAAGCTGTTTGTGGCTCAGTGAGATATGATACAACTGTTGTCACTGTTCTTGTAAATTGGATGAAGTACCAGCTGTATTAAAATCAGCCAGGCCATCTAAGAAATAAATTTCAACACCTGTCTTGAGTGGGACTTGGAGACGTGCACTAACAGTACAGCAGAGACTTAAACTGTTTTTACACAGCCATCAGGCTGTCATCTTTCTTTGTAAGTATCATTCAGTATGGGCTGCTCTCACAATAATTAACACCATATTAATGCAAGGTTTGTAGGGAGAGTTTAATAAGCTTTGTTGGATGTGCTTACGTAGTCAGAAAAGTGGAAAGATTTTTACATACAAGCATTTTTTCAGGCTTTCTCCTTCAAAAATTTAGCCTCTCTTAGACCCTCCTCCTATCACTATTTATACTCAATGAAAGTATTTCTACAACAGGTGAAAAGCTGTATACAAAGACAGCCTGCTTCTGCAGGCTTCTGGCATACTTAGAGTCTTGTCACTAGGCTGATGACAAACACAGTACTTAGGAAAGGTAACATGGCTCCAGCCTGTAACCTGTGCCGTATTTGCCTTCATTTGCATAGATCAGGAAGTAATTAAAACTACCTGCAATCCCCAATGGGTGATTCTTTTTCATGCTAGCAAAGATCTTATGAATCTTACAAGCCAGGGAAGGCTGTTCCAGGAGCAGAATTGAACTTGTGAAATTGCATTGAGATTAAGGGAGGGTGAAAGGTGAATAGAGGTGATTACACCTAAATACCTTGATGAAAAGCTACTGTTGTTAATCACAACGTTAATGCTGCTTTTCCTTCCATCTCCTTTGCAAGAAGCACTCTCATTATAATTTTCCTAGTAGGAGTGGTGACTGTGCAAAAGACGAAAACAATGCATATGTGCTTACTGAAATACCCCTTTCTTTTTGTAGAGTTCCTCTAAATGACCCACCTTGGACTAACTGGTTTTACACTGTCAGCCAGCTGCAGATTATTACACCCTCTGAGGCCAACAAGTTCAAATGAGGGGAGGAACACGTTGTAAATTCTTTTAATCTGACTCTTCAAGGAGTGTGGACCACCTTGCACATGAAAATACATAAAATTCTCACCACTCATCCTTTACCACTTCCCTTTCTTTTTTCTGCCAAACACTGTTCATTTTTTTTAAGTCCTAATAGCACAAGTACAATGTAGAAGAGAATAGCAGTTTGATCATACTTCAGACAGGAGTTAATGTCACCTTGACAGATAACTATAGTGTTTTATTTTGACAGAAGATTGAAGTTAAGCCTTTTTTCTCCTACCCTTCGAAGTACAACTGTTTTTCAATCCAAATAATTTTGTAGAAGGATAAAATTCAAATTAAATATGTTGAAATAAGGGGCTCTCCTAAGCACTTTTTCTAATTTAGGGTTTTTTAAAGGTCTTAGGCTACAATATCGTGCAAAACTGGATTTATTATTTATGAACCATACAGTACTTTGAGGAAAGCCCACATGAAATATTGTCATTCTCCCACATATCCATACCTGAAAATTAGGGTTAGGATTGGGATATGGAAGCCAAGCAGAGCGAGAGTTCTCCTGGTATTTGAAGGGTCCATTAAAGGCCTGAGTTATGGCACTCAGATTGAAAACACAAACTGCTGAGGCTGCTATGCTGTTCCTGCAAAAGAAATAAATACATTAACCTATGTAATAACATTAAGAAGTCAAATTGCTGAAAAAAATAAATTAAAAAGGCAATGACTCTTCTAATCCTTCAAGTAATTAATGAAGCAGATATGATCAGTCAGGAGATGGTATCTCAAGATAATGATATATGATGAGCTGACTTAGCATAGTCATTGCATTTAAAATATTTGTCAGCCTTACCAAGAAGCAAGTGTGGGGAAGACCTCAGAACTTCCTACTTTCTGCTGCTGCTCTAGTATCACACTATACTTCTAACACCATGGGACTCCTCTTTTCTGGGTACAAAGTTCAGGATGATATTATTCTCAGGGTTCAATGCAGTTTCTTACATGTAACAAATGACTGCATGACATAAGTAAGGATTTTCAATGTGTGGTATGTCTCTAGATCCTATGGAATCCCTGGACAAAACATGTCCAGAAAAATCCTGTCGTCCAAGAGATGTTGTACAGCAATAAAAACGCAAGTTGCAGAAACCCATCAAGAGAAAACAACTTGGACTGCTTAAAAGATATCGTGTTAAAAAAATAAACATCAATAAATGGCATCAGGACAAAACACACTGTTTCCTGGGTTTGCCTTGAAAATGTGATATACGAGGCAATAAAGTAATTCTGCATAGTGTAAAGAATATAATCTAAAAACTATGAAAGCTCCTAATCTGGAAAGCTGCATTGTTCCTTTCTTCATTTTGAGATAATGGAATAGATAACGAAGGTGTCAATTGCATGGATTTCCTGTTGCAGCTAAAACTGCTGGCAACTGATCCACACAGCATTCTTTTTTCTTTTATTTTTTCCCTTTTTTTTTTAAGCTTAGCCTGGAATTTACACAAGCCTTAAGAAAACCTACTATAGAAACTCCATAAATTATGGGGAAAAAACCCAACAACTGAAAAAAGAGTTAGAATACATGGAATAAATACCATTTGCTTTAAAGCAATTAAAGCAATTTGCTTTCTTAGGCTTGTCTCTATTATTTCAAAGGAAGCTCAAAACTTGAAGTTCCATGCTTACAACTTCTGCAGAATCAATCATCACTGGAGCTGATAAATCCTTGCTTATATCACTAAATGCATCTCACTAATATTATTAACTGTACCAATGATTTCTTGAATTTTATGAAATCCTACAAGGACATGAGATTCATGTTTATAGATTTTTTGGATAGTCTGAAAGAAACAAAATCAGCTTTTTAATTAAACAGTGGCTATAGTGGACTTGATAGTCAACCACATAAAAGATGCAGGTTTGGCTGTTTGAAAAATGTTTCAATTTTTTACCTCCACAAGTATATTAAAATATACTAAAAACAGCATTAAGGTCTGATAAAGTCATTGTAGTTCTGAAGATATTGAGACTGAAGAATTATGAATGCCATTAAGTTATATCTGATGCTGTTAAACGAATAGAAAGGAATATGTTGTTCCCTGTCATAGGAAACCCTTGTATTTCTCCACCGTCACTTGCAGGCCAGAAAGGTGGATCATATCAGTTCCACAAACTATCTGTGAACAGCATGGGGAAGTAATCCTAACTCTAAAATATTTCAAAAATGTCAAAAAAATTTAGTTACAACACTTGATGGCAGACTTTTAAATAGAGCAATCAAAAAATTCTACCCTCAAACAGTTATAATTAATTAGTTCTTTGAACAGTCCATCTCTCTTGGACAGTCAGAACATTGGGCCATGGGGGAAGAGGAAAGTAGCAGCAAGGTTTAAAATTCTGTCTACTTTCATGGAGCAAAGGTAGTCTTAACAATAGCAAGTCCATTTTAAGGAGAGCCAGGAAGCATCGCGAACATCACTCCCCTTCTGTACCCAAAGCCCCGTGGATTTTCTAGAGCAGAATCCCTCTGCTCAGGCTTTTCATGGCAGGAACATGTCTGGGCTACTTTGACTTCTCAAGAAAGATCTGGTTGAAGAGTTTATGTCAATGCCACCTGACAAATACCTGTCTTTTAATACATGAACTAACTAGGAAAACAGAACAACAAAATTAGAAGTACCAACAGCAAATTTTCTTATCCTCAGTAATCTCAAAGTCTCTGCTATCTCTTTACATAAACAGTGTTTAGATTCCCTACATTCCTCCATTGCAGAAACAGGCCGAGCTCATCATCCAATGTCATGAGTTTGGAATTGCCATAGCCTGGTGCAAGCATCTCATCAGTAGTCTTGTTCACAGCCTGAGCTGCCAGCCCAAGGGTGAGCCTCAATCTGGAGGATGCCTAAATGAGCTCAAATTCATGCTCACTGTCTAGAAAGGATAGGTATTATAATTTGTTTGCATTAACTTGTGAATGTTTCCACCTCGTTAAGGGATATTTATAAAAGGTAGGTATCCCTGTGTTCAAGGGTGCCTTACCTATGTTTTAGGTGCCCAATGACCTTTTAAAATTCTAGACAAAACTGATTTACACAGCAAGACAGTACACGAAGTTCAGACAACTGGAACTCGAAATCGGAAATTATTCCAGTGGTCTGAACATTGGGCTGCACAGCCATAACACAGAGGCTGCTCTCGCTGAGCAGCATTTGAGCACCAGCCATCATGTTTAAATTTACAAAGGACATTTCTGAGATAAATGTCTCTTTTTTTCTATGTCCATCCAACTTTTTAATATTTAACAAATTTGAATATTTAGGACCAAATTGTACTTTTATTTCTTTCTTTAATTTTACCTTATTGATATAACAGGTTCACTTAAAATTAGGTTAAATTCTTGATTTGACCTTCAAACTCACATAAGGATATGTTAGGACTATATTAAAATACCTAAGAGAACCTCTTGTGCTGTTTTGGATGAGTTCTCTATGACATGGTCAAATTCCATCATGTCGAATTCATGATTGTGTCACATTACAATTATAAATTATTTATTTTATAAATACATAATGCATTTACATATTACAATAGTAAAAATAAAAATTAATTACTTTCTAACAATAAGTGAAGATTATGACAGAATAGTCTTAAACACAACTGGCTCCCTGCAGTAAGGAAATACTAAGAATTTATTCCTTCTCTCGTGTTTACAACAATTCATGTGGGAAATATTTGGAACTAACACTTGTTCACAGAAAACAGTGGATTGGGCAAAACAGTAGTTTGAATTTATGATGTTTACTTGGCATATGCAGAAGAGACTAGCTCAGAAGTTCTAGGTTTTGCCGTCACAAACAGCAAGAAAATAAAATATATCATTCAGTTTACTTACACATTAGTGGTAAAAATCCCATAGATCAAGTCCAGTTCTGGCAGGAAGAAAGTACTCTGAAGTTCATTATAGTAAAACGGAATTTCTCCAGGGCGAGAGCAGTTCAGACGAGCTTTCATGAAGGTAGTCCAGGTATCCTCCAGCACAAACTTGCCACCAATATCATTTTTGCACACCCGAGCAGCACGAGAGAAAACTGTTTTCCCACAGTCATGTTCCACTGCGTTCTCCCGGAAGAAGAAGTAGGTAAAGTTCCCAATATCATAAGATGACACAAAATTTGGTTCTGAAAATAACAGAAGAAAAGATCATTTATTGCCTTCTTGTGATATATGCACTCATACTAACTTGGAAGTTGGATTTATCTTCAAGTATTATATTTAGATAAACACACTTTTTAATGTCCTTTAGGGATATGGCACCATGACATCTGAATGGGCCAGCTCATGTCCAGCTGGGATTATGAGATACATGATCATGATGCACTGGGGTTGGCTGGGTAGAGTTAATTTTTTTCATAGTAGCTAGCACAGCACTGTATTTTGGATTTATGCTGGAAACAGTACTGGTAATTCAGGGATGTTTTTTTTTATTGTTGAGCAGCGCTTACACAGAGCCAAGGCCTTTTCTTTCTCACACGACCCCACCAGCACAAAAAGCCAGCTGAGCTGCCATCTGGGATCAAACCACGACATGTGGCCTGACAGATTTTGCTCTAGGTGTTTTTAGAACAAGACTGTGCTGGGCAACCTTGGCCCAGCTCACTGTATTCCACCATCAAAACTGTCTTGGAGTTTTCATTCTTCACAGAAGGGCACAGTGAATTCTTACAATGTAATTGCTTTAACTCTGTTTCTGCTTTGCCACCATGCCATTACTCCAGATTAGCAGGATAATGGGTGGTAATTGATGGCGAGTAAAAATGTGCTCAGAGGCTGTAATTAAAAGAAAAGAGAACTACACAAGAATAATTGATGGTAAGATAACTGCATTTCAACCCTATCTTGCTTAATGCTTTTGACAGCATTACAGATTTCTTTTTTCTTTCTTTAAAAAATGATTGAAAACTGATCAAAAAACCTGATGGTGATGAAGGAGAAATTAGAGAGTATGTAAAAAACAATCTGGAAAGCAACAGATGGCAATGCTTCTTGAAAGAAAAGAAAAAAAGGAACAGTAGATACCAAAGACAATAAACATGTGGGCCATTTCCTGCAAGGCTTACTAGAACTGAGGAAAGTCTACAACCTTAAAAGAGGTTCACAACTCGATAAGTTCTTAAAGGAAAGAAAAATTTGATACATAGATTTGTGAAGAGCCCCACTTGTGCAAGGAACCATTTTAGAACACTGATACCTCTGAAAAACAAGAAAACTTTAGTTTCAAATTTTATTCTGAACTGGGAAAACAAATAAAACTGTTTTAAAAACATTTGTTGTGAGGAAGCACTTCAAATAAAATTAATAGGAGAACTTTTTTGACAGCACTATTGTATAGAAAAAGGCTGCTGTAATTCGATGTAAGCATTTTACAGGAGTATCTCAAACCTATCAGAATTGCAGAGGGGCACTAGAAAGGCAAGCAAGCTGGCACTGCCTCACCACAGTCCAAACTGCCAGAAAACTCCTTTTCAAAGACAGACCAGATCCCAGCTAATGTGGCCCCTTGTGCTTCTTCCATCTCTATCTGCTGTGCTGAGAGTTCCCAGGGCAGGTTTTTGGCGGCAGTGATTATGAGCTGCCTCGGATGTATGAAGCTGAGCAGATCCAATAGTCTCTCATTCCTCCCTGTAACTTTCTATTTTATGAAGTGCTTCCTTGAGAGCAGTCTGGAACACACCACATTTTCTCCACATTCAGAGCTGCACAGGTATTTTGCTGGCAGATCCCAACCCAACAATTTTAAGAATTTTAATGTTGGTGCCCTGAGCCTTCATAAGTTACATACTATCACCGCATTTGTGTCTTTAAAAAAAAAGAATAAAAAAGGCAAAATAGTTGGACAGGACTTACGATATCATAAGAAATAAAATTTCACTGACAATATACAAAGAACTAAACTATTAGCAATGTTAACCATACTAGAACCTTAAATCTTCATTCTACATCTATGTAAAACTTTCATTACAACAGGGATTTTTCTTCAAAGGCTTCAAAAGATTCAAAAACCTACTGTGCAAATATTCAAAATCAATTTGATCCACCCACAAAAAATATTTTGTACAAGCATTAAAAAAAGGAAGCCCTGCCTTGCAATCAAGCCTGAAGACACTTCTCCCCAGAGGCCCACTGATATAAAAAGGTCTCTACATTGGCATCACAGGGTCTCACTGCAGAGTCAAAAGAACACTATTGGAAGCACTCAGCATAAAGAATGATGAATTACAAAAATAAAACAAACTTCACAAACTATAGGAGTAAAAATAATATGTAATGCATTCAGAATGTATTCAGAGTTCTTGAAAATCCATGTCAACCTTTCAAAAGACAGTATTATAAAGTTGCACTGATAATCATAACGCATATAAAAAAAATACCTAGTACTCATATTTCATGGTTTCAAATCTGAGAAACAATATATGCATCTGCAAACACCTATACTTTATTGATTATGAACTTATGAAATTGTCACCTGCTGTTGAAACTTGTGAAAATTTCTTTCGTTTGCATTAAATGTAATAATCTCAGAGTTACCTTAGGAAATTCAGTAGATATGGAAGGATTATAATGTCAGACTTTGTTTATTTCATTCCCTCTTTGGAAAAAATGAACAGGGTCACTTCAAAACTTCAAAGGGAAAAGTAGCTTCTCAGCTAGGAAAAATCAGTTCTTATGTGTCCAAATATTGTGCTGTGAACTGCTATTTGTTGACATGGAGGCCTTACCATGTAAGTTTTTAATGCAGCAAATGAAGTGAATCTCTTGTTTCATGCTGACTTTGCAAATAGTTCTTGGAAGGGCAAACACACCTCATTTCTGATTTATCAGATCACCACAAGTGCAAGGATTCTGGTATGTGACACGATACAGTTAGTATGAGAATGTCAACCTGTAATAATGCCACAAGTATAGTATACGACCTTTATAGGGTTTTTTATATACTCAATTTATGGACGTGTCAGGCTGACTAGACTTCCCCAAATTAAATGGAACCAGTGGAATCAGGAAAGCAACAAAATTACTTTGTTGATGTGACCCAGAAAATATCTCCAGTGTACCTCATGGCGCAGTGCTACATAGAGCACAAGCCCAAACACTGAAAGCACTGGGTGGCTAGTAAGTCCTGCCCCCGGGCAAACACACTACTCTGCTATTTCTGAAGTTTGCTTACTCAGCACAAATCCTGGGAATCTCTACCATTTCCTTCATAAAGCAGTGTCACTGCCCAACAAGGATGTTTCCCCACAGACTCTTCTAAGTTACTGGAAAAAAGACAACTCAACCATATGCAGCCAAGATAATGCTTCAACCAGAAATAATATGATTGCTTTTCTGAAGGTTGGAGACAAACCTACATTTTCTGGGGAGCACAGTCTCTGTTCTTAATGTGAAAGCACTTAACAGAAAGACACAATGATTCCCTTTAAATTATTCTCCCTTTCCACTTGCCAAAGGTGTCATGCATAAGCTTATTTCCTGGGCCTTTTTTATTTAGTGGTGCGGATACAGTCTGAGTGGGTAAAAGGATGAGAGGAACTGCGCAGGAATAGAAATGTGTAAACATTTCTGTGGATAGAAATGGGAAACAGGAGCATAAAAGAGCTCCCTGAGAGCACCCGAGGTAGTCTTGGCCTCTTCTTCCTGTCTGAACTTAGGAGCAAGAAAGTTTGCTTGTGCTCTTTAATCCATATAACTTCTGAAGCAATCTAATATGGCTTAATTCACATAGTGAGTGGATGCTACTGCTTCCAGAGTTAACCAAATGACAGGAAATTATCTAACTTTCTTTAAGGAGGTAACAGCAATTAACCTTAAGGATTTAAAGGTCCAAAGCCTACTCTAAGCAAGTAAGAGCTGATTTCCACTGACTGTCCCTGTGAGATGTGACCACTCGCATCTGAAGTGCAAGGCATTCAAAGACCCAATCAAATGTGAAATTAACCCCAGAAATGTTAAAAGAAAGCTAAAATAATTTTTTTCTGATTTAGACACAGATCAGATTGTATACATATATATGCATACAAAATAAGACACAAAGATACATGAATACATAAAATTCAAGATCTTAGGAGTCTAGAAACTGCTGTAATGTTGAATGACATCTCTCTGGAACTTGTACACTTGTTCCTCACTAGATCAATGAATAACACCATACTGTTGATCTCTAAAGACCCATTTCTTCCAAATAATTGTATTCAGCCAAATGCTTAATAGCATTAAATTCTAGAAAGATGCATTTGAGGTTTTTTGAATAAACTTCACATTTCAGCTAGAAGTGTTCTTCAAAAGGGACACTTAAAGCAATGGAAATAATTTAAGCTTCAGATGTGCCAGTCTTTATAATTTTCTTTCATCTTATTAACATAATCAACAAAGTCCAGTTGCAATTGCATTTTGCCATCTCTGTATATTCATTAAGTATATTCATTTAGTTGTGGCCCTTTGCAGCTGTTGGAAAAAAAGTACAGGCCTTGCATTATTCTGATCAAGGCATCACTGCTTGGTTTAGGGACAAATTTTAATCACAGAGTAAAATTTTTCTACAGCATTATATGTCTCAAAAGTAATATATTACTTGTGGTCATCACAGCTATATCCATCCTCAGGAGCTGAACTGTAAAATGTTAAGTTCTGTAGGAAACTGCAGGAAATGGTTTATTAATAGCTATTTTTCCTCTGTTTCACAATTACCTATGATGCGTGCTAAAAATGCCAACCTGCCATAGAGTAGCTGGCTACCAATCTATTTGACTATTTCCTTTGCAATGCCTTAGCTCTCCATGATTTCTTTTACAATCTTTTCCTTTTGCTAAATTGAAAATTTTATAGGTATGGAAGAGCAAGGACAGCAAAATACATGTCTGTGTATTCCAGACTTTTTTTTTTCCAATCTTCTCTTATATTGCTGATAGATTTTATAATACAATTCAGCATAATCATAAAAGTGGATGCTTACTCATTATTTTTTTACTGATGTACTCTAATAAATTCTGAAATGCAATTATTTCTTTTCTGAAAAATTGTTTTAAAATATGGTATTACAAAATTCCTTGTTTTATTTCCTGTTTTTTATTTCAAACAAATCTCCTTTATTTTCAAGGTAAAGTGTTCTTACATGGCATAATACTTTGCAATTTATTATATTGTTTTGCCGATGCAAATTTGCCATGACAAACTTAGTGACAGAAGCCATTCTCTACTCTAGCCTAATACTTATTGAAGCCCTTGAAAGTCGCACCTGGAGTTCAGTGGATTTTGGCACCTACATTCACTGGATAGACACCTTGCAAAGCCTTGTATGCAAGGGCAGGGGGGCAAGGATGAAAAATAAGGAGGGATTTCATTAATTCACTCAAAACCTCTAGAAATTTGGAGTATGGGGATCTATCAAAAGATCCAGAAGTTTGGATGGTTACTTAAAATTGAATCCAGAATTCTACATACCCAGGAATCTAGTTCTAATACTTCAAGGAGATTTTGCCAGCCAGCCATTATGGTATGGAAAGTAATCCATTATGATGGCTTACTCATTTCTCTCCAAATATTTTCACTGCCATTGTTTTTTTTCTTTTCTCTGTTTTAGTTTTGCAGGGAGGGAGACAATCAAATTACTTTCCATGCAGACTTGTGCATTTAGTTAGCAGGGCCAAGCTTTGGTAGTGGCAGGGCTACAGGGGTAGCTTCTATGAGAAGCTGCCAGAAGCTTTCCTCATGTCCAGCTGTGCCAATCCCTGGCAGCTCCAACAGATGGACATGACACTGGCCAATTGGCTGGGCCAATTAGAAATGGTGGTAATGCCTCAGTGATAACAGATTTAAGAAAATAGAAGAGTTATTGAGCTGTTGTAGCTGTGGCCACAGAAGAGAGGAGTCAAAGAATTTGAGAGAAGCAGCCCTGCAGACACCAAGGTCAGTGGAGAAGGAGGGGCAGGAGGTGCTCCAGGTGCCGGAGCTGAGATTTTCCTGCAGCCTGAGATGAAGACCACGGTGAAGCAGCTGTGCCCCTGTAGCCCACGGAGTTCCACAGGGATGCAGAGGTCCACCTGCAGTCTGTGGAAGAGCCACATACCGGAACAGGTGGATACCTGAGAGGAGGCTGTGACCCCATGGAAGGCCCATGGAAAGAGGAGTCCATGCTGGAGCAGCCTGTCCTTGAAGGACCACACCCTGGGGAAGAGTGACCCACAGCACAGCAGTTTGGGGAGGACTGTTGCTTGTGGGGGGGACTCACACTGGAGAAGTTCATGGAGAACTATCTCCCATGGGAGCGACCCCATGGTGCAGCAGGGAAACGACTCCTCTCCCTGAGCAGAGGGAGAAGCCACGGGCGATGAACTGGCCATAACCCCCATTCCCTGTCTCCCTGCACTGCTGGGGGAGGAGGCAGAGCTGGGAAGGAGGGAGGCATGGTGGTGGGGGGAAGGTGGAGGGTTTTAAGGTTTTCTTTTACTTTTCATTATCCTGCTCTGATTTTGTTAGCAAAAAATTCAATTCATATCTCTAATTTGAGCTGTTTAGCCCATGATGATATTTGGTGAGTGATCTCTCCCCATCCTTATCTCAGCTCATGAACCCTCCATTATATTTTCCCTCCCCCATCCAGCTGTGGAGGACAGTGACAGAGAGGCTTTGTTGGTGAGTGTCTGGAATACAGACAGCATCAACTCATTACAACCTGCTCCTATTTTCCTTTTTCTTTTTTTTTTTTTTCCTTTTTTTTTTTTTCATAACAAAAAGGAAACCAATCTCATAATCATCCCTTCCCCCTTCACCTTAAGGCTTGGTATGTCTGCTGTTGAAATTCCATCTCTGCCTCCAATATTTCTGTCATAGGATCACACAGAATCACAGAATGAGTCAGGTTAAAAGGATCATCTTATCCAACCTCCCTGCTCAAGTCGGGTCATCCTAAAGTACATTGGTCAGGATTGTGTCCAGGTTGTTCTTGAATATCCCCAGTGAATGAAACTCCACAACCTCTCTGGGTAGCGTGTTCCAGTGCACAGCTACTTGCACAGTAAAAACATTATTCCTCATATTCAGGTAACCTTTCAGTCACCTCTTTTCTTTGATAAATGCTGGTTTTCATGTGTTCACGTTCCCTGAAATTTGAAATTTTCCGCCTTCCCCTGACTGAGATGCATTTCAGTCCTAAGTTCTTTCATTCTCTCTGGGTCACTGTGTCTCATAGTTTTGTGCATTAATGAGGCTCACGCTCCTGTTGTGCCTCTCCGCAGTTGGGAACAGATGATCTGCTTACAGAAGCGTGCTCCTTCCTCATTCAGCCTCTCTGACTGCCACCTGACATAAGCAGGCTAGATGAGATACAAAAGAACAAGCTCTGTCCTCAATAGCCTCCTAGTGTTTTTAATAAACGGTCGGTGGACCTTGCTGTTATACCTAGGGTAGATAAGAAGTAAAAATATCTTAACTCCATGGGTAGTGCTTGTTGTCTACCATTTCAAACAGGTAAGGAAATGCTATGAAGGTGTTTTGCAATAACTCAGTCTGGCACTGGAAAAAGGAAGTCGGGGAGGCACCTCCACCTCACACCAGCTTACTGCTCTCCTACTCTGTCACTGCCATCAGGGAGAAGATGTATGAATTTGAAATGAAAAACACAGCTTAACTGCTCAAATTTTTCCTCTGGTAGCTGCTCCAGTGAAGAAGCCTAAGGACAGGTTTCAAAACCAGCAGGTATTTTCTCTCCTATTTTAAGATACTGGCAAAAATGATGATATACACAAAAGAAAACCAACCTTATGAGTGGCACAACTAAAGAAATGTAATTATTTATCTTCTTGCAAAATAAGCAAAACTGGTAGAATATGCTTTGCATATTTTCAGTCAGGTCTCTTATCTGAAAGAGTACATTGCACATTCAAGCACACACTGGTTTTGAGTTACATGAAATATTACATAATAAAGAAAAGCTTGCACTAGGTAATTACAAGGCTTTTCATTAAAACCCAGAAAAATGAAAGGATAACACTGAATTATTATAGCCATTTTCATTAATCCTTAAAAACAAAATTGAAAGAATTAATTTTTATTCTTAGATCATAAATTCTTTCTACGCATCCTACTAGTAGCAAAAGTTATAATAAAAGTCTGCTAACAAACAATAATAGGCATTGATTCAGAGCTGTATTAAACCCCATTAACCAAAACACCTTTGTAAGAATTTTACTATTACTTGTGAAGACTAAAAGTATCTGCTCTGGATTAATAACCTTTTTATTAGTGTTTTTAAGAAAGTGATCTCAGAAAAACCACTTCAGTAGGACTATCTAATAACCAAATGCTTAGGACAGCAAAAGGAAAAATGGTAATATTATGTCTACCAGTAAAGCAGAACAATCCAAATACTCATCTCCTCATATGGAAAGGTTTCTAATTTGGAAGAGATTTTACTTTATTTTATTTTATTTCTTTTAAATTTAATTTTATTTTTTTGCTACATCTGATCCAGGATTAAATTTGAATCATCAGTGGTCTGCCCGGAGATGAAAAGTTGTGACATTTAGAACACAGTTTTTATTTATTTAATATGTTCCAATAGCATCTATTATTGCATGTCTAGTGTAAAGAAAAGAGATGCAATCATTTCAAGATAGTTGGAGACCCATGCAATTGTAAGGAAAGGCATTTGACAAATTATGAAACCAAATGTTGTGTTTCTTTGTATGATGAAACAGACAGGGATTTCCTTTTTTTTTCTAATGTTTTGCCCTTTTATTGGCTGAGGGAAGCAAACAGACATTATAGACTAAGGCCAACTTTCACACTGAGGTATCAGATAACATTTAGTGATTTAAAGAGGTGTATTGAAAGGAGAAATACCTTTACTAACTGCAAATGTTGGACTACAGAAAAGGTTTCTAAGTTTAAACAGTGAAGGCTTTTCCTTGCCAATCTGGACACTGCAACTGTGGACTGCAAATATAACTATTACATTTACTTCTGTTCTCTAGAGCAAACTGTGACAAATTCTGCCCCTGCTGCACTTTGCAGATCAACTCTACGGTAAAGTCTAAGTAGAAGCATACTATGTCAACTCCAGATATGATTTAAACATTGTTACACAGAGAGCTTAAACACACTGAAACAGACAGCATGCCAGCTTAATGAAAGAATAATTTAGTTTTTATCATTTAATAATGTCCAAAGCAGACTCCTAAGGCAGACTGTTCTTCTTATGAAACACTACAAGGGAAATTTTAAAACATTCTAGCAACATGATGCCCTTTACTGACCTGAGCAGCTGGCTGAAGCTCAGGGTCCTGCTGACTGCTTTGGTCAGGAGAAGAAATCAGTGGGGGAGATGTCTGCTTTAGACATGATCCTCAGTGTGTGCTCTATCACCTCAAATTGTTTCTCTTAAGCACAGAAACACTTGAACATGGATTCAGAGAGAAAGAGAGGGGACGCAGCAGAACAGGACACTTACAGAGTAAATTCCTGGTAAGCAGTCTTTCCACTTTCTTCATCTGTTTGTGCATATATACATACTCATGTGAGTAACTTCAGGCATTACATTTTCCTTTACGTGGGAAAACAGATGGCCAAAATAGGACATTATGGGAAGGAGACTTTGGTGGTTCTCTATGTCACATTTCCAGGCTTAGTATCCTGCAGCCAGCTGGGCTGCTGGATGGGGAGAGAGCTGGTTTGCAGCCCGCGTTAACTCCCCTGGGTGATGGGGCTCCCTTTGAGAACCGTGGCATGGGTACAAAGTGTCAACAGGGTTGGCAAGAGGGTAACACAGGGTCTGTCTCTCCCTGCACCCTGACTTGATAAATTCCTTGTGAGCAGCCCAACCCCTGCTGAACTAAGGTGAGTGCTCAGGTCATACCACTACAGTAGCCTGGTGCTTCAGAGGCATCTCGTCATGGAGATGAGCAGAATTTCTGCATGGTTACAACTGTGGTCAAAAACCTGCTCATTGCCTTTGGGCCAGCTGCATTTGGTGTTGTCTACAGGAGCACCAGGAAGACAGAAATAGCATTGAGCAACAGAACATCAATTTCTTTTTCTAGAAGCAGAGGGAAGTTCTGAAGTTAAAAAAAAAAAAAAAATGGAACTGGTGATCTTATTCAGAGATATTCAAGAGCTGAATATATTACTTAGAAGAATAAATCTTAAAAGAGACTAAGTTCAATAAGTACAACCAGATGCTTCTTTCCTCCATCAGTGAAGACCACATGACTGTGCACACTCTTAAGATTTTCCAAAATGGGAAAAACTTTAAGGAAGTATGCAGACATCTGTAACATTTGGTGAACTGTCATTTCTGCCAATAAAATTTTTAAACCAGACAAAATTCAGAGAGTCAAATCCTGAAGCATATTGTCTAGTAGGTAAACAAACAGTATGTTCAGAGAGCCTCAAAGATGGCTCCACAATAACTAGGTCCTGTCAGAAATAGGGTTTCTGTGTTGCCAGTGTTGCTGTGCTGTCCATCTAACTTTTTGGATTTTTGCCTGTCCAAAATCTTTGTCCTTCACATTAATTTTCCTTTTCCCCTTCAGTTATCTTCTCTCAGCATACTTCTGTAGCTTAATTTAACACATATACTGAATAATTAATACTTTTAACTGAACTAACCAACTCTTTGTCCCCCCAGCAAACCTAGTGTTGAGTGCATCAAGAAAATGATGATTCAGAAATAAAAGTTCCCTGATTTCTCCATAATCTTCTAATGATTATTATCTACTGATCAGAATGATGCTCAGTAAATAGCTGCTAACTTATGTACTCAGCTGATGTGGATTGCTTTCAGGCCTATCAAGCCCCCAGTAGAAGGCAGGATCTGATAATAAATATGTGACTATCTGAACCAGAACAAATAGGGAACTCTGGTCAACAACGTAAATGTATTTTATTTGTGAAATCTGTGATTCCAGAAGCTGAAATCACATCATGGAATCTCACCCGAGCCACCTGACACATCAGCTCCGTTCTGTATATCACTGTTCCTGTGATTACAGACCTTCTGACAGGTAAGATTAGGAACAAGTTTTCTCCTGTGATGAAGATTCAGAGCTTTTCAAGTCAAGATCCTGCACCAAAAGGCACAGTGAACACCACGAGCAGACTGCTTAGGCATATAGGCATGTGTTTTTTGCCTGACTGATGGCATTGAAGATCTCCAAATTTGCTGTGCTAGCCACTAAAATCAACAATGTCTTTATTGCATAGCAATAAAGCACAGAACAAGATAATCAGCTGTCTTTCAGAGTACAACCATCACCCCCAGAGATGATTTGATTTGGTCCAACATGATTCACAGAGCAGAAAATCTAAGTGAGAAAAAAACCAGGGTGCTTCCGAGGAAAACTTTGAATTGGAAACACTGACAGATGCTTGCACATGAACACCTCAAATGAGGCTGAATTACAGTAACTGTGAGCTACTCATGCATAACAGATATTGACTAGGGAGCTTCCATTCCAGTTGATGCCTTACTTTTCTTGCAGGATTATCGATCTGTGTTACTTTCTCAGTGAAAGCAGCAAAATCTTCCCTTCAATCCAAGCACTGAAAAACTAATGTAGTTTCTTGGTACTGAATCATAAAAGCACGCAAATTGACATAAAAGCAGATGAATCCCCAACTCAAGCAGATGAATCCCCCACTCCTTGCTACCCCAGAAAATATTCCCCCTTCCTTTAGTATAGTTAACTGGGCTGCTTTCAGTCTTTTATTGGACTTACTTTATCTGGCTCCAATTACAAAACTCATCTTGTTCTTCCTCCCCAAAGATAAAAGCTACAGTTTCCTGGTAACTTAATTATAAACAGTTTTGAGTCAGAAGAATGAATTCTAATGGAGAATGTATAAGTACATCTGAAGCTTTTAATAGACAAAATGTGAATACAGTGAATATGATTAATTAGAGAAGCCTAGAGGGAATTTTAGCATGCCTTTGGCATAAAAAATACCTAGTTAAGCTGCAAATTCTGTGTGAAGACTTTTTCCCCTTTGACAAAAGCACACAGGTGTGGCACAGCAATTAGTTCCAATACCAAGCTGAGCAGAAAAAGGGTGCCTGACCAGGGATATATATACAATGAGTTCATTTTTCCCCTCACTTCTTTTGCACTGCTATAATTCTGTTATGTTGCACACAATTTAGGACTTTGTTTTTTGTTGTTAATTAACATTCTAAAATCATCCAACCTTTAGAAAAGGTCACAAATTTCTGCGAGCTATCTCTGATGGGTTCATTGTTCAAATAAAATATACCAATCATATAAGCACAATTCAGCATTCACATTAGATGAGAACTGATATATTCAAAATAAAATCTGTTACTTGCAGCTGATCAAATGTTCTGAAGCTAGAAGGATTTGTATTTAATTTCCAACATGAGAATAATCCAATGAAGTGTACTGTAGGAACAGTGACTGTTGTATCACATAACATGCATTATGATTTTTTATTTTTTTTCTTCTGGAACAGGCATGGGCAAACTATAATATACATAACTTCACACTTTATGTTTAATAATATTTTACATTTTAGGAGAATCTGCTTTCTTTTTTTTGTAACAAACAAAATGGCAACTCGGTCTGTCACATCTCAGGAATACATATCTGTTTACAGCTTCTCTTAGCTGGAGATCCTCATCAAGTGATTAACATCCATGACACAAAATTGACTGCTAAACACAATTTTATTATATGTTTTGTAAACTATTCCCTATCCTTTGGCTATAATAAGTGTCAAAAATGTCAGTCCGACACCTAAGCAGCTTGAAACCCAAACTTTTTCTGCTTGCCAAGGCTGGGACCTGCAGGGAAAGCCAGGAGAATTCAGTCCATTCTAAACTGTTTATTTTATGCCTTAGGTTTTTGAAGGACTCAGAAAAGAACATTCAATGCAAGCTGCTGCTCAAAGCTGACTCAGCTTTGCCATTTAAGAGCACTGTAAGTGCATCTCATCCCCATGACTGCAAAAATGACATATATTTAAGGGCACATCTACAAACTTCACCTATATTAACTTAATTCCATAATAGTTATACTAGTAAAATAATATATAAAAAAGCAAAATAATTTAAAAGTTAAATAAACAATACTCTAAAAACATTCAGATTCTCAGAGTGGAATTTCAATACCATTAATATGATGAACATGAGTCAAAATGATGAGTCTCACAGTCCATCAGCACTCACCATTCAGCCACTTGGAGTTGTACTGGGCAGTTCGGAGAGGAGGAAGGGCCCCCAGACTTCGATAAATAGCAGGATCCCTTCCTGGAAAATCCATGGCTGTAGCAGCATATAATTCTCCACTGGAAGTGAGAAGAGCAGTGGAATTGTGCTGGGGACTGTAGGGACAACGAGCCATGCCACTGATTTGGTCATGTATCTCTGTCAAGTTGCTTAACTGCAAAAGAATTAGAAAAAGAGATTAAAATTACCTGAAAATTATCATTTCAACCAGGCTGCATCAACCTGAACAAAATCCTATGACAAACACCTGTTATCTACTTTATTATTGTACAATAGAGATGAGCCAACCTCTACATCAATCTGAAATTGCCTCTTACAGAAAGTCTTACTGTAATGCTGTCAGATCTCACTTTTGCCATTTTGATATGTAAAGCATACGTCAGTCATTATCCACCATGCCTAAATGTTTTCTATTAGAAGGGGCTCAAAAATTAGTTACCTCTGCAAAGATCATTATTATGAAAAATAAAACCAAACCTGATTGCCAGAATCCATAAGGCATCCACCACAGCAGACAACAACAACAAAAAATCTAATATTTATTTTGTTGATGTGTTTTAGGAAGAATTCTCACATGAAAAATGAGAGTAAGAAAAGGAATAATCAGCAGAATAATCTCTGATTTAGTAGCCCAAATACTTTCAGCCATAAACCACAGCATGATGTTAATACCCTATTTGAAAATAAAGATGCAAGGGGTTTAAATATAATAAATCTGCCAATGAGTTTTTTAGTTATACAGCTAATTTTTGTATTTCACTGTTTCTCCCCTCCTGAAACAAATACGCAGCCTAGTCCAAACAGTGACATTTTTATACTTATTATGACTATTACTGATGCTACAATAAGGCTTTTTTTGAACACGGAATGACAGTTCTTCTCAGTCAAGATTTCTCATTCTCACCAGTCAGAAATCATTAATATAGGTACTCTCATTTCTCCAGAATTACACATACACAGATGCAGATACACAACCACATTTTTTAACTAAACCTATTGATGCCAATCAAACCTGCCAGTGGCAGAAGTCTTATAAACACAGAAGGTTCATAAAAGTTGGTGTGTAGGAGGAACTGAGCTGCTCACAGCTGTGCATCTCCCACAGCTGAGGAAAAGACTGCAAGATGAGATTGGTTAGCTCTTCTATTTGGCCTGCCACCAGCTAAATCAGCCTTTTACACATCAGCTCACCCATCGGTACCCAAATAGCCAGTTCTCAGCCACAGCATGCTCTGCCTTTTAATCTGCTGGCTCAGAACAGGGACTCCAGCTTGGGGGGCGTAACATTTTAACTCTCACCGTGCGGTTGGTGCAGATTGGAGTGAACGCGTTGGTGCCACAGGTAAAGAGATGGTTGCCTCCAACAAGGAGCACTCGAATATAGTTCTGACATTCCTCCTGCCACAGAAAAGAAAAGAAAGAATGTATTCAGTGATACTGCAGAGCACAGAGGAGACTAATAACACTTTGCTTTCCATGGTTATTTATCCACGCGGAAAAATCTTAGGTAAACAAGGCTTAAGCATACCTGAGTTAGCAATCACAATATGCACAGATTTCTTATTCACGCACATGCATCCATCAGCCTTTCTGAAAAGTTCTTAATAGGATAACAATAAACCTCTCTAGTGCTGAAGATTTCCTCTCAGGATATATTTCAAAGGCTTAGCTAAATTTTGAACTGATAGTTCAGATAGATGATCTGATAGATGATGGCTTAAATAAAACACTACTGTCTCAGGAGATCAGATGTTGACTTCAAAGACAGATTAGGCCAAAGAAGGAAGTTGTGAGGAAAACGGGAAAGAACAGGTTGTCAATAACAAAAATATAGTGAGACTAGTAAAAATAATATTATTGAGATGTTCTAATGTGGATTTGTTACCACTAATTTCATAATTTACCCTGTTTTATTAGAAGCATCTTCTTTCCTGTAAATTCAAAGTTTCTCAAAAAATTTCATTACCACAACACAAAGATGCTCACCGTGAGGAATAATTTGACATATTTTTTACCCCATTAGGATGGGTGAAGGTTTTATGATCTTCATACCTCTCATTTCAGGAGCTAGAAATCAACAGCAATTTCTACTGTTAATTCAAACAGAAAGCTTTGTCCTGCAATACTAAAAATCTCCCAGAACTGAATGAGGAATAATTCAGACACTTCTCTTCAAAAAAATCAATTTCCATATCCAATAAAATGATCAACAATATGTTTGGAGAAAATAAAGTTTCCTGGAAACTTACATTTGAATGCTCTCTAGCATTCACCACAAAATAGTCTCATAAAAAATCTGAAAAAAACCTTGTGAAAATACAGTTATGCAATTCTAGCCGATATTAAGTGAAATCATGTAAGTAAATCCATACAATAGTAATAGCACAGTTATCTGGCCAGTTATCTGGCCTACAGTTATATTAAATGGATTGCTTGTTTATCTAGAAAATAGACTCTCATTCTGGAAGACAACAATTATAATCCTGAATAAATTGAACAGGCACAAAATAGAATGCAAAAGAAGATGGGGAAAATACTTTAAAGGTCTCTGAGAAAACTTTAACAATTTATCTTCTATACCTTTCCTCATAAAAGTCAAGTTAAAAATAAACTAAAAAAAATCCTGTTAAATCTCAGGAAAGAAACTACCTTTTGGAAAAAATACCTCTCAAACCCACATTTGCAGTAGCTTCTCATGAAAAAGTAGCTTCTCCTTCAGCCTTTAAGGGCAAGGGACAAGCATCTTTGAAGTAAGATTTGATTCCTATTGGGTAAAAAATATGAAGTTTTTATACTGAACTTTATAAAACTGTCATCTTAATATTCTTTAAAGCAAATTAAGCTAATACACAACCATCTAACTGAGTTGGGCAATGCAATAAGCCATTAAAAAAGTAGTTATTTCACAACATGGCAGTGTTGGTAGTTTTGGCAGTTTCCTTGAATCAGACTGCTTTAACTCCATCACCAAAAAAACCCCCCAAAAACTAGAATGCAACTTTTGGGGGGATTGTTTTTTGTTTTTTTTTTCATTGGAAGGGTGCTCAAGGAGGTTCACAGAATGTAAGAGTTTATTCATTGGTCTGTTTCCATTCTGCCCTTTGCAACAAGGCATGGAATGTACGTGTAGGAAAAATAAGTGGGTTCTGACATTACAACCCATCCAACCTCTCCTCTTCATGTTCCAGAGCTCCCTGAAATAGTGTCATTTCCAAATTACTTGCACGCTGATCACCCACTCATTTTGTTCAAAAATAATGCTAATTTCTTAAACTCTGACATTCTTGGGAATCATAAGATTCTTTCTTTAATATTCCCAAGTCCTGTGCCAACTTGACAACAGTCCATACTGCAACAGGGCAAATAAAACCTCTAATATGGAATTCTTGTTGGGAACACAGTGCAAAAAATGGAAAATGAAATAATAACTTTTTTTAATTGGCTACTTTTTTAATTTGAAAAAAATATCCACATTAATGCAAAAGAAAATTTTAAAAAATTACTCGTGAATAAAACTATCACCACCCAAAAACATACTGAAAAAGGATTTCATTATTTAATAACTTGAATTGTTCAGAGATACTTTTCTAGCTCTGAAGTCAAGTTTGGCTGTACCGGTTCACTTCTGACACGTGCAAAAACGAGATGTATGTTGTAGAAGTGGCAAAGGACTTCAAAGCATTTTTTAGGTCAGGGGGTGGTGTTAGCTTTGGTAGCCATCTTTTATGTAGTCTTATTCTCCAGTTCATCTCAACCTCTATGTCATATACTTTCCTCTTTGCCTATAAAAATATATCTGAAATAAAGAAATACATTTAGGAAGTACTTTCTACTTTTGTATCAGCATATCTGAAACGAAATATGACTATTGGAAACAATTCAGCAGACAAGCAGGCTGGGTTGTTACTTAAGACTACCTTGACAGTCCAAGGTCAACCTGACTGCAAAATAATTATCCTCTTGCAGCAATATTTCTTGTATAGGTTAACATTTTAAACATACCTGCATTTAATTTTTAAATACTTTTATTAAAGGTTCAGATACTAACACACACAGCCATTAGAATCTTAAATAAGCAAGAGATGGGACTTAATTTCAATTAGCATTATTATTTTTAACCTCTCTTTGTTTTATTGCATTCTCAACAGTGTATTTATAATTCTTCTTTCTAACATTCCCTACCACAAGTGTCAATAAGAAAAGGCAAATTTATTCTCGTAATCGTGTCTGCTGTTTTAGATTTCTACATGCTAATGCATGCTGGCCGCAAGGACATAATTTTGCATGGCTCACTCTTGAAGCCACTAGCTATTTTAGGCAAAAGCCTAAATTGGTAGATAAATGTCTGAAGTCTGAGTAACAAACATCAGCCTTCAAAAGTCAAGTGCGCATTACACTGTAAAATGTGACAGATGTCCCTATATATTTTCCCCTTCAGCTCTTTTCTCTCGTTGGCTTCTAAAGCATAAACCTCAGAACAACTGATAACAGCCACAGGCAAAAATTCCGTGCAGCTTCTTTCTCAAGAACAAAACAAGAGTTGTGTTTCACTGACCATTATCTCAAAACTACTTGAGTTGCTTCAGGGCTGAAAGCCACCTTCTGGTTTCAGGGCATTCACTCCATCAGTTAAGGTGACTTTCAAGCCATGAGTTCAAGTTTTGCCACCTGAACTTATTGCCCTCATGCTGCTCTGTAGTCAGCAGAGCTTCTAGAGAAACCAGGATCTGAACTAATAACCTACCCACAGCCATCCCTGCAATCCTCATCTCTCCTTTGCCACAGTCTGGGCTGGCCTTAACATATTTTGACTCCAGTCTTTCCTGTGTCTTCCTACAGTTACATGTGTCTGCCCTGAAATCTGAATTCACCTGAGAAATGTTACAGAAATGCAACCCCCAGCAACTCTGCAATTTGGGCTGCATCTATTTATACAACAGGCAAGCAATCAAGTTTTTCTGATAACAGTAACTGGAATTGTGTTTGCAAAGAGATTTCCTCTGAAGAGGGACAATGTAGCACTGTAATGAATTCCTCCTGATCTCATAATTCCCAGTTTTTCCAAGGGAAGGCTCTGTGTGCATCTCCTTCTACAGAGAGCTTAGTGACCTTGCTTTAGTCTTGGAAATAAGGCAATAAAAGACAAACATCATTTGGCTATCCTTTCTCTGGTCATAATTTTATCTTTGATTTTAACCTTGACCACATCAGTAAAAACAGAAGAGGCATGAAAAGTTCAAAAAGACAGTTGTCATTCCAGCTGGGTAGGTTTTCTCAGACAGTATCTCTGCATTCTCCAGCAACTCCCATATGAAGCTTTTAGGCCACAAAGTTTGCACACCAAAATCACAACAACAAAAAAACCACAATCCAAATGGTAACAATAAGAAGAGAAGTATTTACTCCTAGGATTTCTTTTGAATGTAATGAAGCATAAAGACTACACTCCTCTTCTAGGTTGTGAATGAGGAACATGGCTATGGGTACAAATGAAATCTTTAGACAAATAATAAGAATACTAAGAAACAATCCCAGAGGTCATTATTTGAATCACATATATACCATTTTACAGTGACAGCTTAACTTCCAATCATCATCTCTTCAAAAGGGTGTGATGAACATAAATCAAACTCTGCATGAATAAAAAACTACACTAAGGCTCATTCTTAAATGTGTACCAACAGTGTTGTGCATCTCTCCTAACAAAGTTATTTAATAGCAACAGATGCTTTACACTGTTGAATCAAATGTGTGGTAACAGTGTTGTCAACATATTATTCCAAAGTACACTGCTATAGCCTCGAATTTACAATTACTTCCATTCATCATGTTGGATCACAGTCACTGAACTATGCCTTTCAGACAAGTTGAATGTTATTGTCACAGCCTTAAACCTGAAATATCACTGTGAAACAAAGCCATATATGTTTAGTTGCACATAGCATTCCTACCAGAATAGTTTCTACTGTATATGCCCCTTGATCAGTGCATTGTGACATACTCTATTGATGCTTGAGCATATTCCCTTACTTCCATGTACTGTCATATGAAAGCTAAGGATAAAGGCTTGAGGGATATATTACATATTGAAGTATAAATTTTCTAGAGGAAAATACAACTTATAAAATTAAACATTTGCTTAAAATATGAGGTTCCAAAAGTCCTTTCTTTTCTATACCTCACAGTGTAACATGTCCCTGCTTCAGAAGTGAGGCCATTCTTCCTCTTTAATCTCAAATGTACAATCATACATTGCAATTTTATTTTCCAGAACTTAGTAGAAAAGGAGCTGGAAATTAACTGTTTAATGGGAGAAATTTAAAAGTCAGTGATTAAATAACTATGCAGAAGAGATTTCTCCTCTACTAGATGATAGAGCTTTTGAAATATGTTTTTGAAGCTTGGGAATTTTGAGTTTTGCACAAAAATAATGTATGCAACACATTCTACTGAATAAAAGTGTGCTCTTTTGCACTTATCATTCTTGATGTGTTCTCCCTTTATCCTATAGCTGACTTAACTTTAATCACTAAACAGTATAAATTTTTTTTTAAAAATAGATCGCATGCAATTCTAATTGCTTTTTTAATTAATTTGATAACTAGCTTCAGGTTGGGACAGCTGAAGGTCCCATCTTAGCATTACATTTACCTGTACTGAATAATAGAAAAGGAAGTTGGCCAGGTAAAGAATTGGTTTTAAATACAAAAATACATCAAGTTCAATGTCTAAGAACTAGTGAATTTAATATTATTTTCTTCATAGCACCAGTAGACAGCAAATAAAAAAGTTAATAAAATTGTATCTTAAACACAGGGATATAAACTGAGAATTTTACAAAGTAATTACATAGTTATTCAGGATTTACAGCACAGAAAATGAAGTGAGAATACAGTTCACTACATATGACATGCATATGTTTAACCTTGGTGTAAAAACAGTAAATTGTTGGAAGCTAAAGTTCATGGCCATTTCAGACAGGAATCACGTGACTATATCTCTCACCCCATGCTCCCTATATTCTTCTTTATTTCTTTGCTTATACATCAGTGGCAGACTCCTCTCCTACATCTCTCTTCAGAAAGGGAGACAGTAAAAATGCATAAGGTAGGGATTTATACAATGAATTACATCTTCTATTAACATAAATCTTTTATTAAAGCAGAACAGCTGTCTCATGCTTACCTTTGATTTGCCTTTACTGTAACAGGCTCTTTTAGTAGCTTCGTCACATTGCCACTCCACTGCCTGCAACCAAAAGGACTTTGTTAGAAATGCAGGTAACCCAGAAATATAAGCCTCTGAGCTATCTAAGCCGTGTTCGTGTTACGTGTTTCAGAGATACTGATGATTAGCTGTGGATGATCCTATCCATAAATGCCTCTTAAGAGTTTTCTCCCAAGAAATGTAGCTTTGCTGTTGAAAGTCTTTCATTATTTTAATCCAAAAGGAAGCTGGCCAACACCATGATTCACTATACCAATCACTACAGCAGAAATAACCACAGTTACATTTGATACTATTTAGCATTTTTTGGTTTTTTTTTTTTGGTTTTTTTTTTGAGTTTTATGAGGGTAAGCAGATAGAGGAGAAACACACAGAAAGGCTGAACCTCTTTCTCCAGCAGAGTTAGGCTGCATCACCACAGCATCTGAGGTCAGATCTGCTGAGAAACCTTGCTCAATGGGAAAGTGTGCCCTATTGCACTTTTTGAAGTATTTATCTCAAGCATCAAATGGAGATTTTAGTCTCTAGAGGTATGACTGCAGCACTAATCAGAAGCACTAAAACACCCATTCAGAGAAAGAAGCAATGGGCAGAGACATACGAAACAACAGTGAAACAGTGCACTGCAAAGGATAAGCAATTTATCCTCATTTTTCGAGCTGTCTCACTGCTTCAACAGATTTATGCCAGGACTGTAATGCCTAGTCTGCATTACTACAGTTTCACTGCATGAGTTAATTCCAGTTATTTCCATATTTAACATTCAGCAGCTATGACTTGCAAACTTTGCCGTTCAGTGGAGCAGGCTGCATGCTTGGTGTTAATGTGCCAATACATGTACATATTTGAGTGCCTGTATATGCTGTGTAGTCAAAGTGTATTTTAAATCAGGCTGCATTCTTTCACCTCAACAGTGCACATCCATATGTTCTTTAGATAAAAATGCCACATTTTGGTTCACATTTTATTGAGAAGAATTGAGATTTCTGAAGGAACCACTGCTGTCTAACTACTAAAACTACAGCCATTTCATTTTTATTTACAAGGAAATAATGAAAGACAATTTATCCAGATTTAATACAGGAAATATTTTGTACCTGTTTTTTAATGGAGACTGTATTAATAGCACGCAGACTCTCTAATTAATAATAGGGTGAAAGGCTAGTTAAATTAAGGGGGGAGATGCCTTTCAGAGCATTTGTGTTTTAACAAGAGCAAGAATGAACATTTTTCAAGAAAAAAACCTGACTTACGAAAATTAATGTAATTACTTCTCTTCCTCCATCCTAAACCTTCCTATGTACAGCATTTGCTTTTTCAATGCTAAATGAGTATGGTGTATAGGGAAATATATTGAAAACTTCTGGAAGAATCCACTTGTGAATGACCCTAGAATTTATAACAAACTATCTAGCAGCATGAAAGAAATCTCATACTGTGTTAGACAAAAAAGCAGCAATGACCTAACTCTTTTGACTCGGTAATGAAAAAAGAAATGCACATACACAACAGAGATCGTAGGACGACCAACTGAATTCCTAATCAATCCATTAGGACATACTGAACCTCCATGTTACATGGCACTAGATACAAGTGCTGAATATGTTATCTCTAAACTACACAAAAAGTTTCAAATGCCTGGAGAAATACAAGAGTTAGTTACCAGGAAGAGGTCAGAGTAGAAAGAGAGTGAAATATGGGTACTCAAAAGGAAAATTTGAAGGAAAAGTTCTTGCCAAAACTGAACTGAGAAAAACATGTCAGGCATGAACAGAAGGAAAAAGATTGGATTAAATACAAAATGTTTATCAATAAATCAATTTTCAGTGACAAAATACCCAGCTTTCAATTGGCTCTAAGTCCACAGTAAAAGCAATTTGAAGGAGAAGGATGAGAAATATTAAAACATTACATAGTATTTCTGGACATCATAGTTAACAGCACATACAAGAACCTAAACAGTAGAAACTGCTACAACTAGATACAAATATATTTGCTTGCAAGTTAACCAAAGAGCCAACTCTCTGGGAAAGCCCTATTCATGACAATAGCTGCTAAAAAGGAGTAATACTATGTGGACAAGAAATAAATGCAGATACACTGGTGGCAAAGCTAAGTCCCATCTTTGAAACCAAATGTACACATAGTCCTATAGCCCTTGGTTCCACTGCTAGAGGACATAAATAGAGGAGGCTGCAAATGAAATGTAGTACAAAGGCATCTGAAGAGAGCTGAGTAGTCCTACCTGTCGTACTTTGGTCCCCAAGGCGCCCACATAGTTCAGTAATGCAGGCAAACATTTCTATACAGAGCTTGCTTTCTTTTTACCTTCTAATCTTACGGAAATTCAGGAGAGTTTCCCACAAAATGGAAATTTAGATATTCAACAGAATATACTGCTTCTATACAGGAGGAAGACTGGTGGAAAACTCTTTAAGATAAACGTAATTTCAATGTGGGGAAAAACGGAGAAAAATGTGTCCTGAATCTTCAGCACACAAAACAAAACAAAATGTTTTAATAGAATAATAACAATGTGTGTTTTGCCATTAGAAGATTATGTCTTGAAAATTGTCATTCTGAAAAACCAGATGGACACATATGGATTGCATAATTCTAGAAAGCAAGTGCAAAACCATGTTTACAGATATTACTGTTACCCACTGCTTCTCTTAAACTGATATAGTCTCCTGCTTAATGATTGATGACATTTCCATGAAGTTCAGAGGAGGAGTGCAAATACGACATACAAACCATGTTGGATATTTGATTCACTATGAAGATCTATACAGCTCAAGATCAAGGTTTATCCTATTAGGGTTTGGGTTTTTTTTCTGTTTTTCTTAACAGGAATAGATTTTCACATTCGAAATACAACATGCAGCATTCAGTGTACTGGTTTTAATTAATATTATAATTCTACTTAAGATGGCAACAAAGTTCATTGAACCAAATTACAGACACTCAGGTTTGTTCGCTCTGGGGAAAGAGTAAACAGGGATTTGAAAGTCAGTGTCAGAGAAAACAGGTCATACACAGCTACTACTACACAACTCTACAAAGAACACAGCTGCATAGGTTAAGGAGGAGGGTTTAAGGTGGCACACCAGTCTGTTTCTGATAGCAAGCTGAAAATATTTACAATGACATGGCTTTTATAAATCCTACCATCAATATGGTCTTTCAAGAACCTCTATAAATTTAATGCCTTGACTTAGTGTGCTCCTAATTTCCCAATCTCCTTCACAAATACATTCTCTTATACATAAATAAACCTTAATTATGTAATGTAGTGAGATTCTTAATGCTGTGAAAGTCAATGTGAGCAACTCTTGAAAGATACAACTTGAACTTAACCCAGTGTACTCTCATGAGGTTGTCACAGTTCCCTTTTGAGCACATATTGTTTTCTTTGGTTAAAAAAATGTATGAACCACAAAGGTCCATACAGATTTGACATAAAATCAGACTGAACAAAAAAAGGCTTTGGTGCACACATAACTCTAAGTTTGAACTCAAGTTTCAAACTGATGGCAGACAGGTTTTTGAAAAAACTCAATTGTAAATAACTGCATAATTGTTTTAAACGTTGATGTTTGTAAAGAACTTCAAAACTTCAGTTTTGAAATCTCTCCTGGAATTTTCAAGGAGTAGTAGGTGGAGAGAAGTTCCAGCCAGTGAAGAAAAAATTCCAACTCGAGAATATTTAATGAAAGTATTATCTTCAAAAGGAAGAAAAATGTGCATTCAAACCCACATATGTTAAGTTAAAAATTACATTCTTGAAATTAATAATATTCTTTGGAACAACAGATATATTTTAGTAACTTCTCTGGATGAACAGTAAGAGTCTGACTTAGAGGTTAAACTATTGTTTCTCCAGCAAGTTAAACTAAACCGCAAAGAAATTAACTCCAAAAAAAATGGAAAGACAATCTCTAATTTAAACTGATTTATCCAAATACCTTTGAAGAACACTAAAAGAGAAACATGGGAAGTGTAGAAACAGTAAATAAATTCACAGAAGTAACTGTCAAGGGATTCTCTTACATGCCCAGCATGCAGCAACAAAGGAAGTTCCCAGGCAAGACATCTGGAGGTCCCTTCCGACGTAAATTATCACATAATTTTCCAGAAAAATTACAAAATATAACAAGAAAAAAAATCAGAGCCCTACGTACTTAACTTTAATGTGGCCCCTTTCTATAATTCTAACTTTAATTAGTAAACGTAGACAGGAAATTCAAAATTTGAACACAGTCAATAAAGGACTGGCCAATTAGAATGATTTAAGTGAGAGAGGTATTAGTTTTACTGACAGGGCAACAAAAAAAGTGTGGCTTTCACCTACAGTGAAATCTGCACACATAACTGAGGACAATCAGACCTCCTGGGAGAACTATGTTCCTGTAGCTACACAGATATTTGAAACATATACAGGTAGACAGGTATGCATTCATATATATATATTTATATATGAACTTGGAAATGTAGAAACAGAATGTACTATTACATTCCATAGAGAAAGAAGTTAATTAGTCAAGAACCAAGAAATGAACAGAACAGTATTCCAGACAGATGGTCCAGCACTTCTTAGGCAGATGGCTCTGCTAATTAGATACTGGCAAAAATAACATTAAAGAAGATGGTTTAATTACACAATGCCAAAAACTAACAACTACATGATATTTCCTCTTTTTTTTTTTTTTTATTTTTTCACTATCTGCTTGCTTTCATCTCTTGTATCATGTATTTAAACAATACTCTGGGGACATGGGGTATAATGGCAATAACCATAATAATATATGTCAACAAACGTGAGCAATATCGCCTTACTGTTCACATCAAGTCCAGCAATGGAATGGCTTCAAAATGTTTTGACTCGTTTGGCGAGGGTGTCTTACAGCCTGCCTAATTAGCTCTGTATGTTGGATTCCAAGAGCTGAATTTAAAGAGGCCATAAAGAAAGTGTCAGGATCGTAAACCCAAAGGAAGAATGTAGCCACGGAGCAGTACACCAGCAAGACATTAGCAGCAAATTAGCAGCCACAGAGTTAGTGGTGGTTTTGATGGTTACCAGAAGTTTTAAGGCACGCTTTGGTATAATGACATCCTTGCTTCCAGCAAATATGTAAAGCCACTTAGGGAAGATTTATACCTGTCTCTTCTTCACAGGAACCATTTTCCTTGTTTTCCTCAGAGTCGTGATCCCTCATCCTTGCAGCCATTACTGTTGGAGCTGCCTATCTTGCCAATAAGCTCCTGAAAAATATCTTTGAAAACTATCATCCTCTAAATGATAAACTAGAGTATATTATTAAAAAGGGGCTTCCTTTTAATATAGTTCCCCCTTCTGGCTCACAAGAAAAGAGGAAAAACTAGTTTCTGAGGATTTAAGGCATCTTGGTTAGGCTTTCACACGAAGTGATAGGCCAGCAGCTCATACAAGAAGTCCAGCACCATATGGACAACTTTACTAATTGGCTACAGTCACTGCATTATTTTGCCTCCAAGTTTTTTTTGCCACATGTAACAGCCAATTTTCCTGGGAATAACATCATGTGTGTTTTCATTTGTTCAGAATCAGCTTTTACTGTTCATCCACAGTTAAAAAATTACAGTTTCTTATGAAGTAAGCACTGCAAAATGTATGGAAATAAACATAAAATCAGGCTTGAATTTTCCAGGCTATGGAATTCAGTTAGAACTGAGATCCCCTGATAGATATATAATTCTGTACTTAAACCAAGTAATATATGAAGCTTTATATGGCTTCAAGGAGCTGATGTCAACTTAATTTTATTCCAAATATACTAGCCTGAAGTATATAAAAAAGAGAGAAGTACATACCCTGCCAGTTCATGAAGCAAAGTTTTAATCGTCTGAATTACTGATTATGCAAATAAATAGTTGTTGAAAACTGTCAGAGCTAATATGATAAAAGAAAAAAATTAACCATATTAGAGAAGAATTCAGAGTTACTAAGACTTTCACAAACCCTCAGTGTTGAGCCACTCCACTGACTTGAATGACACAGGACTCTGCCCGAGACTGAACTTTCACAAATGCCAGTCACCCATCCACCTGTGCATTCCCCTCTTTGTCTTCTGCAAGGATTTCTAAATGTCAAAAAATATCCACTTGCTTTACACTTAACAGACACAGTTTTAGAGAAGGAAATGAAGTTCCAAACCCAGAAGGTAGCAACTCAAAACTTGAGTATGTTTGGAACTAGGATTTTCAATCCTGCTCCCAGAGAGTTATTAAAAACCCCAAAACTGTTGCACAGTGACTTTCAAAGTTTTTATTGTTCCAATCTGGCATTTTGAGGCTTTTACAGTTTTTATGGACATTTAAAAATTGAATGCAGGATTGTGCTAAAGGGGTAAAACAATAAAATGTTCTTGCACTACCAAACTTGGCAGCCATTCAGCAGGTAGGAATGAGATTTCACAACACATCTTTAATGCACATTCTGAAATTATACTACATATAGTAAATTTAATGTTTTGAATAAATTACATATGAATCCTTTCAGATTTAACATCTGTGTTCCCACATTGAGTTTTGAAGTGTTTCCTAGATTTTTTTTTGCAAATAAGATTGATTTTAGTAGGCTCCAAGACCTTTTGAAAGCAACATTTTGATTTATGTCATTGTTTTTTAGAAATAGTGTTTTAAACTTTTAGGTCTTGATATGTCAGGATTCTCTTTATTCCAAGGAAATGAAAGGAATTTCAATATCATTTCATACTTCTCAAGCCCCTAAGGTTAACAACAAAGTAAGTGGTGAGAAGAGTCCTCTGGTACTGGAGTGCCACAAAATGTTGGTTTGGACCTTCAGCACAGGCAGGCAGAAGTTTGGGATTTTTTCCTGTACACCTGCTCATTGCTAATAAGCTGTATGGGAATTTAAAGGAAGAGACAGCAGAGGAATGTGGGCAATCTGGCCAAAGCTCACTTGCTGATCAAGACAGCCATGCTGATGAGGGGTGCCCAGCAATCATTCCCCCTCAACTTTCAGCCACAGGCAGCCAAGGAAGCCACGGCACTTCAGAGTACTTTGTGCAAATCAAAAACCTTCCTGAAATAATTTCTGAAAGACACGGCCAACATACTGTATCTTTCCCCTGGGATGTCAAAGATAGCTGCATTACAGCTTCCAGGTATGAGCTAAAATAACCTCAGACGAACCTGAAAGATACACTGGAGGATGAAATTTATTAACACCTTCTACGTCAGACTGAATAACTGAGACTACAAAAAAGTGTATTTCTGTACCTTTGCACTTAATTTTGTACATATTGTCGGATTAGGAAAAGAAGAACAACTTCATCACAATTTCCATTTGTCTTTTTTACTAGTTTAGCTAATTAGCTTAGTCATTAGGCTTTAGGAATGGCAGGCTTGATTTTGTCAACAGTAATACTCATCTACAGTTCTAGAGAAAACACCATCCTTTACAGCAACTGTTATTTACAGTAATAAAAGTATCTTTTAAAGCTAACCTAAAAATGGTATCTCACAACACAGCAAAGAGACAAAATCATTGAAGGAACTTTAAAATATGTATTTTTCCATTAAATATGCAAAATATCAGATAAGAAGATTTTAGATAGAAGAAAGCACAGAGGAACTCGAATACCATTGGCAGAGAAATGGTATTCGAGTAAGAAATGTAAGAGCCACCAATTCATGCAACTTGTCCAGTGAAAGGCTAGTGAAAAAATACGTTTCAACAGCAAGAAGACACATATTCTACATCCTTCTGGTTAAGTGAATTGCCCCAAAAGGTGATTGTGAAAATCAAGATTAAGTTTTCTTTTTTCCATTCAAGGATAACACATAAATATATAAGACATCTATAAAGTGGACTGGCCAAAATTGAGCACAGTAAGAAAAAAAACAATAAAAATTTCCAAAGAGTTGGCAACACAGTTGATGACAGCACAATCGACAGTTCACAAAGTGAAAGATGGAATAAGAAATTTCAATTTTTTTATATTCACTTTCAAATAATTTGTTTTAATTTGACAAATGCTAAAATAACATGAGAAACAAAATAGCAGGAATATGGAGAAGAATAAAAAGTAGAGGGGCACATAAGTGAGTGTCATGTAGATAATATCATGAACTGTGGAGTTGTACAAGAAAACCCCAGCAGGCTGAGAAAAATTCTCATTAGACACAAAATGCAAAAGATGCTTATTAAAATCAGAAATCTTGAACCTATAGCTAGTATGAAAATCACTGGAGTGTAGCTGCACTGCTAAATTATACAGAAATCAAGGGTGAGAAAGACAAACAGGAGCCTCAGGACTAAGGAGGGTACCTGCTCAGAATATGAAAATGCCTTCACAGGAACATTGTGCACTCCAACCACAATGGAAGGAGCAGTGGGAACCAGGGAGCCTGTACTCCAACTCTAAATCACAGCTTCATCATGAAGATGTGAGATAACAGTGAGGCTATGAAAAAGCCTGAATGTAAGTGCCCTTCTCTCTTGTTTTGACACAAGTAACGGGCTGGAGCAATGTCAATGGCACACAGAACTTTGCACCCCTAGGTTAAATGCTGAGCATCTTTCAAGTTATTAATTAGTGGAGGTCAGTGACACCTAGCAACCTCATAGCAGCAACATGAAATGGGTGGGTGATTTCTATCCAGTTTCTAAAAGACAAACATTCAGATCCCAACTGGCCACTTCTGCAGGGACAACGGAACAGATGCTTAAAGGGAAAACATACCCCTGTTACATATAAAGGTGTTTACCTCACTCAACATAGACAAGGAATCTTAGGAAAGCAGTCACTGAAACAATCATCATATCTAAATAATTCATCTGCAACTTGTCCCCTCCTTATTCCCTCATTGCTTACCTTGTAGACTTGTAAGGAAACTATTCAACTTTTAGATTCAGATCCTTTCAAGTGCTGAGAAAAGTATCTCCTAAACTTCAGTGACACACAGAAATTTTAGCAAATATCTCACACAGGGAGGCCAGCTAAAAAATTTATTTCAGAAATAGCTGTGTAATATTCTTCTGCTCCAGTAGCCTCTTTTCCATATTTCTTGATTTGGAAACTCTTTGATTGCTGCATTAGAAGAACAATATTGTACTTTGGTATTTTTCTTCCTATGTCGCTGAAAGCTCAGTGGAAGTAACTATAAAAGCATGATAAATAAAACTCATTCAACAGAATGTCCAGTGCAACTAGTAATAAGGCATTTCTATGCAACCTTGGGGCTCTTATTTCCTTTTGCAGATATCATCAGCTTTCCCCTTTCAAATTACACCTTATTAGCAATTTGTCCCCTGATGGGTATGTTATAGCTGTTACCTCTTTAACAGTGGTTTATATTGGAAGCTAGTTTATAATTACAAACAGAAAGTTATAAAATCTATTACCAGGAATTATTTCTTAAAAATTCTCTTGTGCTTTTTCTGCTGAAAATATTTTGAAGTCAGTGCTACAAATCCCAGAGCTTTTACAGCTCTTAGATCACGCTGTTCTGAGAGCATCTCTACAAAACTGCAAAGTCAAAAAAATTCAAATAATCAAAATTAATTTTTTATTTTAAGTTCAAGGTATATAAAAATGAATATATCTCTGTATTCTTGGGGGGAAAAGATAAAGGACAATCTATATTTCTGCTAAAAAACTCCAAGCAAAACCAACTGACCAAACAAAAAACAACAACCAAAATAAAAATTAAAAATAATTTTAAAAACCAAACAAACGACCCCCCCCTCCCCAAAAAAAACCAAAAAAAAACCCCACCAACAACCCACAAACAAAAAACAACCCTAGCTCAAAACCTAAACAACAAAAACCTTGCTTGCTCTGTATGGCAAGTAAAGCCTGAGTAGAGACATCCTTTTGGCCTGGATGTTAACTGTGAAAGAGAACCTACATAACCCTTTCCTCAAGTGCAAGAGAAATTTCACATCAGAAACATAAGACTAAGACTGGATAAAAACAATGCATTCTTTCCTACCCATGTTCCCAGAAAAAGCGCAATTTTTGTCTACATTAATCCAGACTATCAGTATTCTGTGTTAAATGTGGTGCTTTGAATTTGTATATTTTCAATGTTAATCTCAATCTGTCAGTTTCTGGAAGAAGCAGAGGGAAGGCAGGACAGAAATTGGAGTGTGTGTACATTTAGAAAGCATGCCAGAATGTAGGCAGCTTGGCTGGCTGCCAGATGCCCACCCAGCTTCTTTCTTATGAATTCATTTTATTGACAATTAAGAATAGAGTCTGATGGTCAGAAACAGACATAGCTAAAACACTTTCCCACCACAACCCCGAGAAGGTTTTCACAGGAACAAATTCATCCCTTCACTCTGGACTCTACCTCCTCCTCACCAGCAGCACAGGGGTTTAGGGAATGGGGAGCCATAACCTGTCACTCTGCCCTCCCCACAATTTTTCCTACTCCATACAATATTCATAGCTAAAGACTCTTTCTTTTAAGCCAAAATTATTTCAAAAGTTACAGTTCTGTTAGAAAACACTTCCCATTAATCCCATAAAATCTATACTGCAGTGAGATGTGGCACATAAATTTCAATGTGAGTTGCTTGCAAGCAAGGACCAGCCACTTCACTGAGAAACAGAAGAAACAAAACATCCTATAAATTTGAATGTCATATCATTGCATATTGAAATTATTACATGGTTGTATACATTACAGAAATACATTACATACATGTATTTATAAAAATTATCTAATTTTAAAATTAAATTATTATATATATGTCTGCCTATTTTTGCTTCCATTTTGCACTTTTTTGGCAATACTTTGCATGCTGCTGTCTTCAAATCACCTAACATCCAATGTGAATATCTTCATTCACGATGCTCTCCATTTGTCAGAAATCAGTTTGAGGGGAAAAAATTGTTCCCACAGACACTTTAGCTCTTAAAAGTATTGATTCTGATGGGTGCTTTATTCCTTGTTTCGGTTTTAATCACTATTCCAAAAATATATGCCTGTCTCTACTCTTACTCAACAGACTGGATCAGAATGAAAATGAAGGATAGCCATTAACACACATCATATTTTTATGACTGATCAATACACCTTTAGTAAAATAATCTGCTTCTTACTCTCCTTGGTACTTCCCAACTTTCTGAAACCTCCGCCATTCAGACTGAAATCTTCCTCTGCTAGAGAGGGAAATACAAGCAAAGTAAGGGTTTTTTTGTAAAAATGAGAGTACAGAAAAATACAATTTTTCAATTGCTTTATTTGCAAAAAAATTATGTTCCTTTATTCCACACACACAATCACAAAGTGATTGAAAATAAGATAACATAGTAGGCAGCTTTTTGAGAAGTTGTGCATGACTAGAAAAAACTTCTGATTTTACAAAGTTATTAGGGTAGCACAGCAAAATTAAAATTTAGAAAGTACGTGAGCTGGATCTTGTATTTTTTTGCTCATTTTTCTGGGACAATTAAATGACATCTCAATAATTTTGTAGGGATGGCTGATGTCCTCGGGCAAGAAAACTCAATTGTTCAAAATAAATTCTTCTGCACATTAAAAAAAATGCCCTTGGCAAAAATATTATGCATTCCCTAAAAGATAAACTGCTAGAACTAGTAACAACAGTAATAGTAAAACGCGTAATAGCAATATTGAAGCACGTGAGTAAATGATACAAGAAAAAAGGAGTACCACAAAATGAGATGGCTGTATGCCTCATTTTAGAGCAGCAACTGCCCCGCTTGCAGTTTGAATTAAACACAGCTCCATTAACAGAATATGAAAGCACCTAAACTAAAAGTAACACAAAATAAAAGCGATCATACCACTATGGAAAAAAAGGAAGAGCAAGAGGAAGACATACGGCTTTCTTTGCTACTTTTCATCTTCTCTTACTCCACTGTCACAAATCCACTGGCAACAAAGTGCTGCATTGGATTAACGGCAGTTAGGAATTAATGTTTTACTCATGCACTAAATTTCTTCCTTCTGCACATATCCATGAACTCCTCTATAGTGGAACTAACTCACCAAAAACTAAATGAGCACATTTTACCTAGCCAGTCCATAACACCCCAAAGGCTACCTAATATTCACAGGAGTAACTTCTAATATACAGTAATTGTAGCATAAAAAGCCACAAACTTGTCTCAATAAATGGAATAATGTATTTGCAATAAGTGTTTTTAATCTCAATCTAAATTAAATATAAAACCATGTTTGATGTTGTGCTAGCTGAAAGGTATTTTCTAACACACATTATTTTTCTAGTATAGATGTAGCTTGTCATGTCTTACTGTCAAAAGGATGCCAATTTTCCAAATGTGATAAGCCAAGCAGGAATCTCAATCATTTGGCTCTTGTTCTTGGTTTAATGAAGAGAGATTGGTATCTTAAGAATCCTGGGGGGGGTGGGGCACAGGGAGGGTGGTTAATGCAAATGTGATGCAAGGCAGAGAACAGATAACAATTCTGATTTGGTAACAGCCTGAACATACTTAAAATGCATGCTTGGAAATCCCTCCCACTGTTGCCACCACAATAACATCTTTTATCAAAGTTTTGTCTATTTTAGGAGGTCAGTTCTCGACAAATGCTAATCTGATTCAATTCTAAACTGCAACATGCACTTGTATAAATCAAAACACAGAGCAAACCAAAAATATCAACAGGTTGGCTTCTTTCTGCACACATGAGGCAAATGTATTTTGCTGCACAGGAATAGAGAGGGAATTTCTTTTGTATCTTAGCAAAAGAAGTTAACACAATTTTTAATTTCTTTACTCACATTGCAGGTTTCACGCCTGGTCCTCAATCCAATCACCACAAGAGGAAGAAGACTGGATGAAGAGAGGGCACTAGCTAATATTAGCAGCAGTCACACTGAGTAAATATGCTGTTTTTGGACAGAGTATCTCATTACCACACATGAGTATGTGCCCTAGTGAGCAGACAGAACAAGCATCCTCTGGTCTTTTCTGAGAAAATTACATGCTGCAGTTGGGCTCACTCTAAACACCTACAAAGGGACAGGGAGAGCACTGAACTGTTGAAGAACTAAATAAAGATATATAGGAATCTGCTGAGATGACCTCCAGGAACACTCCAGGAGTGTACTATGCCCAAGAAAGATCATCCGGTGATATTGTAGCAAGTGCGTGAGCAGAAGGAGAGGAAAATTATCTGATGCTGGGTTCTTTCTACCTACACTAATGTATGGGAGCAAAGATGCCAACAAAATGAAGTTAGGTAGAGATTTGATCATCATGTGTTTCACAAAAGAAGCTGAGACACAGAGGGATCCATAGCCCATGCTATATATAATCTTCAAAGTTAATTATTGAAAGAAAATAAGGATAGAAGCAGAAAGATAAAATGGAAAACCTCTCTCCAGTGGCCTGCTAGGAAGTAACTTGGGTACATAGATGGGCATCCTCTCCAGAGCAAAGGGTAGTTTCCCCAAACACATATTGTAAGGGGTGCTATGAGGCCAGAGAGTTCAGCAGGAACGGCAGACTTCAGCTACCCTCATAAAATCTGGACAGGCATAACATTATAGCCTGGCAAGAGTGAATTTTTAGACACAAATCAAGGTTTTTATGAAGCAACATAAGGCCGAAGAGTGAAAAAGGAGCTCTTAACTTTGTTCTGAGTAACATGCAGGATAGCACTGTAACAGCAACCAATATGTACTTGGATATTACAGCATGTTTGCTTCATGAAAGGGAACTTCAGGATGAAGCACTGTGATAAGAAAGAGCTAGGTCAGGCAGCTGAGAGTTAAATTTTTTGCTGCCAGCATTTAAGGATACCTAGCTGGAGACACATAAACACTACCTTGAAAAAAGGAAAAAAAAAAAACAAACCTGAGGCCAAGAGCAACTTGGAACAGATTAACAACAGGACAGAAGTAGTTAACAAAAGGAAGTAAGCATCGTTCAAAAAACTAAAGCAGAGTCAAAATGAAGAAAACAAAGCACTGAAGAATAATTTTAAAAAGTCATAAATATTACGAGTAAGTCCTTCAAACACATTAAAAGCAGCTATCTTGACAGTTCAAAGAAGCAATAAAAGATCAAAGAAGTGATTAAGATAAAGCCACACCAAAGAAACCCGTATTTCTCCCACTGCCCAAGTTCATCATGGCAGAGCTCAAGGAAGTTCTCATCCTAGAATATGCAGGGCTGCTGATGAAAAACTCTCATCTCAAACCATAGTGTTGTTACAATAGGTTATAGAATACAGATAAAATGAAAAGCAATGCATTTTCAGCATGGTTAGTTGTTCAAGAATATTAAAAGTAATTCAGAGAGGAAAGTGCTGAACTATTAAACAGTGTATGACCTTCATCTTACAAACGCTTTGGTACTTGAGGTCTGGAAAACAGCAAATTTAATAGATATTTCTAAAATGGGCTCCAGGAAGATCCAAGAAACCATCAGCGCTGATGTCCTGTATCAAGCAAATTATCAAAAATTGTATAATAAATAATAAAGAGTGAGCAAAGCCACAAGGGCTGGTGTGTGAATTCAACCACCCTGACTGCTGGGTGTAAACTGCCCAGAGTAATATCTCTGAGCCTACTGGCAAAGCCTGTGGCAGCAAAGCATTACTAAATGCAGAGGAAGATCAGAGTTAGGAGACATCTAAACTGAATATAACTAAACTAACTGTACAAGTCCACGGGACGAGATTGGCATCTAAGTGTACTGAAGGAGGGGACTGAAGACACTGCAAAATCATTCTCTAGCAAATCTGCAAGGAAACAACCAGCATGGATCCAACAAGGAAAAATCACCCCTTACCAACATGGTTGCCTTCTTTGATGAGAACAGTGCCTGCTGTTTTACCTCACCTTTAGCAATATCTTCGCCAGTGTTTCCTGTAGTATCCTCAGAGCCCAGCCACTGAGATACTGACTGGATTAACAGATGATAACAAAAGTGAAAAACTGTCTGAATCACGAGGCTTGAAGGGTTGCAATCAGTAGCACAGAATCCAACTGGTCACCAGTGATCAGTCAGTTGAAGACTGATATTTGGGCCAATGCCATTTAATGGCTTTATTAGTAACCCAGACAATGGGACACAGTACACGCTCAGCAGCTTCATAAATTACAGAACAGTCAGAGAATATGGGAGATTAAAATGCTGGAGAGCCCAAAATGCTCTTATTTCAGAGGCAGCTCAACAGACCAGGGAAATACGCTGACAATAGCCACATTAAGCACAACAATGGCCAAATCCTGCATCTAGAATGGAATAAAATCCTAAGAAAATTACTAGAAAAATAGATATGGATATGGACAAAGTATGATCAAAGGATCTCCAGAAGATATATTCTGTTTGGATTTGCAATATGTATTGGACAAGTTCTCTTACCAGAGGACATTTAAGAACTTCCTCAAGAAAATCAGGGCATGGGGGAAGGTTCTTCAATGGATAAAGAGGTTAAAAAGTAAGTGTGTAGGTGTACACTCGATTTTCAGGGGTGAGGACCTGAGTAGTTGAGATACACAGTAATCTACAGCAGAACTCATAAATGCTGAGCATATCCTTAGGTGATGCAGAAAAGGGAATGAACAGTTATGTGACAATACTTGCTAAAATCACCAAGTTATTGAGATTAGCAAAGAACTGACTGCACAGAGTTCTAGGAAACCCTTATAAATATGAATGGCTAGTTATCTATATTGAATTTAATTTGCAGTTTTAATAAAACACAAGGAAAAAATACCTTAAATAGACAAATTATTTATTTTCATGTATTTATTGATGAGCTCTGAACTGAACATTACTATTCAAAAAT
Organism: Promerops cafer; assembly: GCA_013398275.1. Classification (NCBI taxonomy): domain Eukaryota; kingdom Metazoa; phylum Chordata; class Aves; order Passeriformes; family Nectariniidae; genus Promerops; species Promerops cafer. Next base: position 1,646,086 of record VZSE01011625.1, on the reverse strand, counting down.
AAGATATTGAGTTACAATAATAAAAAACATTAAGAATATATTATAAGAAGTACAAAACACTAGAGAACACCGTTGTACCATGGAACAAATCCATTTACCCCCTTGTTTTGAACACTTTTTTGCATTTCAGTCCCAACTCATAGTTTCAAATTTGAAAGTAAAACTAGGAAAGGGGACAAAAGACCTCCAACTTTTTGTGTTTTCTTTACAGAGTAGGATTAAATATACTGGTTCCTTAGGCTAGGAAAAAAGGCATCTGAGGAGAGAGATAATAGACAGTTATACAATCATGAGAAAGGTGTACAGAGAATATTGTTCACTGATTTCAAACAGTGAATTTAAGGTGTATTCACTGTTCTTTGAATTGTAAAGAATATTTAAGGATTTAAACCCCAGAAGTTAGTCATTCCCAAGATGAGGTGCAGAACTCTCTTCCATAGCACAACACAGATACAAAAAACGAGTTAAATGTCACAGGGTGAAAATGATATGAAAATATCCCTCAGGGATGTGAGGTCTTGATTAAATCTGCCCTGCTGGCAATACATTATTCTATTTTGTGCTATAAAACCTAACCAAACAGAGAAAATTGCTTAATTATAATTACAATTTCTGTGACTGAATGTTGTGATTTTGTTCCTGTGGTTACCACACTTTGCAAATCCCCTGTAACAGCTGAAGAGCTAGCTGGATAAAAACCCACCCAGGACCCTACCTTCACCTCAGGAAGCTCCTGGATTCCAATGCTGAGAAAATTTTCAAAGGAACTATCATTACAAGTTTAGGCTTTTTGCAGGCACCTACTGCAGGCTGGAGACAAGACAGTATGGCAGGTATGGTCTGACCCAGTATTGATGCAACCTTCTAATTGTAACTTCAAACAGAGAGACATCACCCACTGTTTATCATAATTTACTTCAAATTAGCAATAAATATTTATCAAAATTATATATTTTGATGCTCTTTAAAAAGAATTTCAGCAAAAAATGAAAGAAAATCAAGCACCATTTATAATTAATATCACTAAAGTTATTCTTCACAGCAAGGTAAATTATATGAAATGCTTATAAAATATGGACCAAGTTTGCAGGTTTTTTCAAAGTAAAATAATAAAATCAAGAATCAAAATTCTATCTTAAGCCTAGACTCCACCCAAAATGCATTTTTTTTAATGATAAAATCAGGGTTCAAGTAGCGCATGCTGCCTTTTCTTCACTCATATGTTATTTATTTTACACTGAAAGCACTTTTCCAGTGGCTTATGATCTGTTCTGTTCTAGGCAGGTTGCAAGTCAGCATTCATAATCTTATTACCTGAATCTGAGTATGTGTTTCTACCGATGTTACCCCCACTTCTGAATATTTCTTGCTACAGAAATTTCCCTTGAGCAAGATTTTGCATGTTCTGCACATATTCTTTTGCAAATTGCTTTTCCTGATTCAAAGCAGAGGGAAGAACGTCTAGAGGTTGTTCTGTGTCCCGTCTGATAAATGAAAGCCCTGTTTTCCTGTTGCCTGGCTACGCTCTGTGTCCATGATGGTGCCAGTGCAACAAACACATTCTTGCTATCAACATTGTCCTTTTTTAGTTTGCCACTCCTGCTAGTAGAAGTCAGGGAAATGTAATACACATCCATTGCTGACATTTAGATCTGGTTGGAACTGACTGTTGTTTGCAACCCAGGGAGGACGGAAGGCCAAGGGTGAGATACGCTGGATGTTGCCCCATAAGGACAATAAGAAAAGATAGGAGTGCAAAAAGAGATTAGACTTTCCCATGGGTCTCAGGGACCAGAGATTCATGAAGTCTGGTCTTACTAGCAAAACCTGAGGTAAAGGCAGCACTGAGTGCCTTGGCCTTTTCCATGGCATTTTTCACCAGTTCCCTGTGCCCATTCAGCAGTGGGACAACATTTACACCAGTCTCCATTTTGCTGCTGAGGCGCTTGTAGAATCCTTTGCTGCTCTTAACATCCCTTCCTAGATTTAACTGAAGGTCAGCTTTGGCTCTCCTAAGTCTATCCTTGCAAGATCAGACAACTACTCTACACTTCTCATGGGTCACCAGCCCATTTTTCTTCTTTTTTAGAATTAGTTTTTACATCTTCTGAGTTTGGTTAGGAGCAGCTTGCTCCTCTCATGGTCTTCCAGGCCATTTATACTGGCCATTTCTTCCATTTATACTAGCCATTTTCAGTTGATTCACTGTAAAAATCCAGGTACACTACCTTTGGGGATTAACCCAGGACAGGGGTAATTTTTCACTATAGCTGGGAAGGGACATGACTAGGACATGGAGGTTATTGTATACCACATCTGTCATAAGCAGGGACAGGGGACAGGGACTCTCTTCCAGGGAGAAAGGAGTCCCCATTGTCAAGAAAATGTGGTAGAGGGAGCCATTTTTTGTGTGAGTCAGTTCTTTTCTTATACACTGTGCCATTACTATTGTTGCTGTTACTGTTTGGTTTCTTATCTCATTGCTGTTTCCAGTTATTTCAAAAAGTTATTTCAACCTTGCCTTTTGTACCTCCTATTCTCAACTTCATCCTGCCACAGTGGGAAGGGGGAGGAGAAAGCCAGGAAGCAAGAACAGCACATGGTTTGGGGAGTCTTGGTGTGGGCATTGAATTGGGAAGCACCATTCCTAAACAACGACATCAGCGGGGAAGGAAAAAAAAAAAAGCTATTTCAAATTAGTAATCAAGGCTTTGGGTTTCAGTATTCACTTTCTGGTGTTCAAGTACCTTGGCACTCCAATGACTGCACTGAAGTGCCACCCACCTGCCTCCACTTCCATAGCACCAGTCCAGGAATGACAACCCTCTGTTGTTTCTGTTTAAGCCTTTGCTGTGCCTTGTCCTCAACCCAGATAATAAACAGGTTTACTGCCTCAAGGAACTAGCTATGGACCTGCCAAACAGAAGCATCATTCTACCTGTAGCAGGGACTTTATTTATGTGAAACTGATCCCAAAGTCAGAACTTTCAATTTCTCACAAGGAATAATGAAAGTAACATCCTATATTTTGAAGCACTCTCCAAATAAAAAAGGAAAGGATTTGTTTCTGAGGTACATTTTGAAAACCACAACATAAGTTATTCTAGAAAGACAAAATCAAAATACTTTATTCAAGAAAATTTAAAATATGATGAGATTTTATGAAATAATCCCAGGTTCCCTTATGTTGCTTACTACAGCTCACTTAGATATAGAATTCATAGTTTTTTCATCATCAAAATTCTCATCTAGCCTAAAGAATTTTCAGGCTGTAGTCTCCAGCTAGTTCTGAACCTTCCTATAATTGTCTTTCAATGAATTCTCACGGTCTTCTAATAGTCTCCTCCCTACCCTGAAGATCCTGTGGCCATCATGTTTAAAATGAACTCCACAATTTTCAGAAAGCTTCTTTTTATCGATACAGAATGTATGCCCAAGTGTTTGTCCGTGACAGAAGAAGTGAAAAACCAGAGAAGAGCAAATAACAGAAGTCACAGACCTATACCAGATTAAAAATAAAGGGAATGATTACTGGAAAGTGTCCCTTACCAAGCTCCAGTAAAGCAGGGAATGATTTATCCTTTCCATGGCTAAGCCCCAGAATGGAAACCCTCCTGAAAATATTGATTATCTGCTAGTCTAAAACCAGACAGATAATTGGAAAACTACAGATGGGTCAGAGTCAGCAAGTACTATCAGGCAAGAAAGGAGACATATAGATTAAGAGATCCCACAGGAATCCAGATAATTCACAACTGGAAATTAGCTGGAGAAAAAGAAACAAATAATTACAGAGAAAAACTGAGGTTAGAATTAGAATTGACTAATGATTAAATTTCTTTTTACTGTTTTAAGACTTCACTCTGCCTTGTATGTTTAGGAATAGGGTTAAACAAGCATTTCATTTTGCTGTTTCTGAATAGATTCAGCCATCTTGTAAGTCTTTCATTCCCAATAAAGATTACATAATACCAAACAGAGGCAGAATTTCTCATTGGTCCAAAGAGCAAACACCGGTGTTTGGTCACTCGGATTCCAGGAAGGAATGCTCTGTCACTGAGGAAAAGCCAAGGGAGAGAGACTCTGAAGGAGAATGAAAGAGATACAAATCACAGTTTTGTCCTGTGCTTATTAGACTGATTGGAACAAGCTTACTGGTTTTTATAACATAGGCAGGTCTTTCCCGTTTTTTTTCCTTTAGCGATATTATCCCAAATCACATTGTGTGGCATTGTTAATAATGTCAGTGTAAATAGGACAACAACATTTACCTAAAATTGGACAAATACCTATTTGCTGAATTAAGTACCAAAAAACCCCACTGCATGGCTAAGTATCTCAGCTGGAAAAACTACACTTGATGAGTTTTTCCCATATGAATAAGCATATGTAAATAAAAAATCCTTTCTTTCTTATTCTGCTCATCAGTATCTCTGCACATCTGATACAGTGATGCATTATTGAAATGCTCTGAGACTCATATGAGTAGTGTTTTATACTGCAATAGTTTCAGGCTTCCAGCTGAGATGCTCAAGAAGCAGTGGCAATTCTGAAAAGTTATTAAAATTTAGTCACAAACTATGTAACATGACATTTCAGTTTTGAATTTTTTATTTATTTCTTTTTTAGTTTTTTTTTAATGCTGGCTTTTGGTGTCAGCCAAGCTACAATTTGATTTCCATTTGAGATCTTGTACTACTGAAAGCCAGGATGCAGATTTAAAGAGATTTAAAAGAGATTTAATTATGCTGCTATGATCAAGCCAGTGTTTCTCACAAGATCACTCTGGACTAACATTATCAGACAAAAATCTGCCAGGTAGATCCTTGAAATAAAAGTAATAGGGCTTAAATGAGGATAGTGGCAGTCAGAACTCCACTCAAACTTCTAGGCACAGGAAGAGGACACACACAGTTTCAAGTTCTGCCAATAAAAATGACAGAGGACCAGCTGCAACTGTTTTTTTTAAGTATAAAACTATTTTCCTAGGTGTCTATCCAACCTCTGTGCTAGGTGTTCCACATAAAATATTGAGGCATGGTATAACTTCAGACATAAAACAGCACCCTATCTGATGTCTAAGGTGTGAAAATACAATTTGAACAGCCTGAAAGACACTGCTTAAACATTGCAGCATGGGGAGCAGATGGGAATCAATCCAAAAAATGCAGGAAACCAGGTGGAAATTGCAGGCCTATTTTGAAAATGTGTGATACAGTGTAAAATAAATGTAAAAAGTGTAAATGAAATTATTTTCCTCATTTAATTTTCTTTAGCACATTCAAAACCATAATTTGATCTTTCTGTTGTGTATTTATAAAACTGCTCACTATCAATAGAGAATAGTTCATTAGCACAATTAGGTTTGTGGTATTTTGAGAATCTCCAAGTTCACACAACTCCATAGAATACAACTCACATGATGAAAAGAATCATCCATAGAACATTTCTTAATTTAACAGTGAGATTTGGAAAAGCTGAATAACAGCCCTGTGTCAATATCAGCACTCCACTGCAAAACTACCCAGCATTGTCAATATCTGTATTAAGAGAATCTTTTCCTCTACTGTGCCCAGAAGCTTTATTTGGAGTTGGGTTTACTTTCTGATTTTTTTTTTTTATTTCCTTACCCCTCTTCTATATTCTTGAGAATTTAAACCTCCAATTTTAAATGCTGAAACTTCCAAGGGGAGTTTACCAACTTCAGTTTCAATGAAGATGTAGGGAGAACACATTTGTAAACTGGGAGAATAGATTTTCAATTGAAGTAACTCTGTTTGAAAAGAAACTAGGTATTTTAATACCATTTTTCACTCCAGCTGCATTCAGTGACATAGATAAGACAAAATGGCAGAGGTAAAAAAGCCTTCAAGGAGATAAGAGGAAAAGTGATAGTATGGGTTTGGAATCTTATAAGTAAAGAAAAAAACAATGCTATTTATTCTCCCCCAAGCTCTAAACTGTCATAGCCTTTGGCCTTTCCGGCTGTGCTGTGATCTCTAGCAAAAGCACTGTAAAAGAGCATCTGAAGGGCACAGGAGTTCTGCCATACTACTACTTTGCAAGATGTCCCCATCCCTACTAGTTGCAGCTCAGAAATTCAGATTCTCTTCTTAAATTTAATTTTAAAAGAGTAACTGTTCTTAAGAGGCTTTAGATTCTTCTGAGGTTTTTGTTTGATTGGTTTTCCTTACCAGCTTGTGCATTTTACCTACTACTCATAAATAAATCACAGCTCTTTCCCCTTTCTCTTTTCAATAAACAGAAACAGACTTTTTTCTTTTTGTTCACCTTTTTTATCTTTACTTTCTTTACCTTTTTCACCTTTACTTTTTTTTAACTTTTAAGAAGATTAGTCAAAACAGGTGCTTTTATTTGCTCTAGCTTAAGAGGCTGAGTTCATGTCTAGTGATAAGGTATAAGTTGAAAGGTGGGTTCCCCTCTCTATTCCCAGTTCTGACTTTCAGTGCTCCCCTTAAGCCCAAAATGTTCCTGCTTTACCTGCAAATTCCTGGCTCCTCCTCTGTTCCATCCCATTTGCATGGTACTACAGGAAGCTGCTTACATCACTTAAAATGGCCCAAAAACATTGACTTTTTCCTTACAGACCAGAAAGGTAAGAGTGATGAGTGGAGAGGAAGGCAATGTTCAGCCACAAATGGAGCACGAGTATATGTAGGAATGCTGACATCCCAATTAAACCAGATCGTCTTGCCAGTAGGAGCAGCTTGGCCCCTCGGGGATCTGTCAGAGTAACACTATCACCACTCTCAACCCCATGAGGAGTTTTATTTCCTAATTCTGTGGAAAATATTTGGTGATCTTTTAAAGAAAGTTCCTAGACCTGAGGAAAATATGAGGCTCAGGCACTCTAAATTAGGAAAATAATGTTTGGATTGATGCAGCCTCAACAAAACAGAAAAGAACTCAGCATTTGGAGAACTACTTGTTCACTATCTAACAACAGATTTAGGATTTTGTCTATGAATCTGAAAATGTCAAATGATAAGTCACAGGAATCCAACATAAGGCTGTTCTTTATATGCCACTTTGGCAGCAGGATATCCAGACTTCTTGATCCTGCAGCTATAAAGCCTCTTTTGACACAAATGTGAATTTTGCCCAAGTCAGGATTACATGCTCAAACCTTCAGTATATCATGAAAGACTGGAGTTTGTGAAAAAGATCAGTACACTTTTTTATCCTCAAGTTAACCTTTCATACGTTGCAAGTTTTTTGAGACAACAGTGGAAAGGAGAGAAGGCAGTGGCATGTGGCAGCTCCTGAAAGGCTATCCAGCTGTTGAATAAAAAGTCTAACATTGAAGCACTATCATCACCATTCCTCTAATCTTTGCCATGCACACTGTCAGAGTATTATAGTTTTCAGATAGGAGAACAGAGAAATTGTCTCTGGACTGTACTATCTAGGGAGCCATAAATTCCCCATTTATTAAAGCTAAAAAGGTATATGGGACATCACATTTTTTGATTCAAACCTTCAGAATTTAAACTTGAAATCAAGCTGTCTGAACACTGTATCATAAAGACCTTGTTATAAGAAGTGCAGCTGATAATTCAGCTTGATGTACCTGTATGCCATCATCCCATTAAATAAATGGTCTAGAACCTGAGCAGGAAGATTTCATAAGCAACCTTGAAACAATAATGGGTGCTCCTCTACAGCCTTCTTGTGCACAAGGGAAGTTGCACAAGTGAGAAAGACAGACACATAGCAAAAACACTAACAAATAAATCTACAGATTTCTATGGAAAGGTTGCTCCTATTAGTATACACTGCATGACACACATGCTAATTTTACAATTCTTGTTTAAGTTTGAACTCTGTGAAATCTCTTTGGTGCTCTGTGAAATCTCCTTCTCACTAATGGTTTCAACTTCGCCACACTTTCAAACACTGGAAAGACCTTACTGCAATGTAAGAAGAGAAACATTCAGCCCAGGTATAGGTAGACACTAGATACCATTAAATCAGTGAAAGAGGGTTTCTCTAATGAAATTTTCTTTTCTAATTTTAAACATTAGAAATGTTTACTATTTGGACTGAAATAATAAGTGTTGATCCATACAAAGAAGAATGTTAGAAATAGATAAATATCACCTATGTTGCTTCATTACTAAGTTTACATGTAAATCTGTGTTGAGAAACCCTGCAAGATTACTTCCAGCATCTGATCTCACTTTAAAAAAAAAAACAAAACACCAGGTTTTAAATGTCAAGTGCATTTTGAATTAATAAATTTGAATCTAAATCAAGGCATATGTATTATATAGAAGTTTTTTATTTTTCCCCTCTAATTCTCTGTTTTCCCTACAAGCAAAAAGTAGCAAAGGGTCACAGATTTAACGCAGTTTCTGGTACGTGCAGTATGGACTCCTGACCTTTACCTTGTTGGTACAATCATTACTCTGATTAACTCTCTTCTCCATACTCATTGTGCTTGCACTTCCATCCACTCAAATACAAATCCTAAGGACACTACATGGCTTCTCATTAAATAATGCCAATAAAGGTTTTTAAATGTGCATGTCGGGAAGCTCTGTACACACAGCAACATTTTATTTTCACAACTTGTTTTTAATATAACTAATTTGATAAAAAACTACAGTCCACCTCACATTTGACACAGTACTTTCATAGCAGTTTTGGACCACCTACTTTTAATGAAAACTGTCTGCTCTCCTCTTCCTCAATATTTTTTAAAGCTTGTCTCTATTCTGTTTAATATACACTTGCTGCTCTGCTCTGCTCCATATACTGACATCTGTTCACAACAACATAGCTCTCAGTTTGTCAAAAAATAAATTTTATTACAGAGTCTCATCTAGAACCAGTACAGCACATAACATTATTATATTCTCAGTATTACATTTTCCTTCATCTGTTTAAGAGTTAAGCTTCTGAGACCTCTGTTTGTTTCCTAAGCCCAGAAAAAATGTCCTTTGTGCTTGATTGAAGTCTTGACTACAGTCTCAGAATTTAAAATGGCAAAACTAGACCTAGATGAACAGTTCAGTCTTATAACACAAGAACACATGGAAGCCAAGAATCATTCTGCAGAGAAATTCAAGAAAAGAGGTTGTTGTATATTTTTAATTTTTTTAATAATAGTAATTATTATAATCATCACTATTATCTTTATCATTATTGAGTTTATGAAGTTGAGAAAGCAATATTTTTAATATTCCTTGTATAAGACTACACTAAAATTGTGATATCAAAAAGGCCTGTACTAGCAAGAGTGATAAGCATTCCAGAAATGGCATTAGAAGATTCAAACTTCACAGCTGGAAAAAGTAAGAACTTACAACAGACAAAATTTGTAGAGGCAACAAGCATTTAGGCTTGCCACTGACTTACAGGAGGAGGATGCTTTCATATGACCATGAAATGTTATACGACTTCTTTTCTAAAAGGCAATCGCTATCCATGGGGACTGCTGAAAAGCTTCTGTTCATAGAAGTATTGATCCTCAGGTCCTTCAAAATAATGCTAAGAGCCTCTTGAAAGAAGAAAAAGTGCTGAAAAATGTCTTGTCATTAGGTAGATACTAATGCGTATCAAGACATAAATAGCTATGTCTATTAAAAGCAGAAACCTACTCCCAGCATTAATCAGTTTATAAATCAATTACTTGTGTGTAATAAGATCCCCATCTGTTTTTCAGTGAAAAAGCAACCTCAGATATGCTTTGTCCACCAACAGGATTATTCATCAGATTTCCAATCAGTCAGCTCATTCTTATAAACTATTTTCAGGATTCTCTGAGTATTACCAAGCATATTCATTCAATCTGATAGATTGTTGGTATAGCAATAAGGCACAAGAAGGGAAGAATATATCCTAGATAGAGTCTGCAAGGGTGGCATTTTTGTTTGCTTTCCTCTATAAGATCTTTGCAGAGAGGTTGCACTGCATAATGTATACTCGGATGACAAAAGGGACACATTTCTGCACTCCGAGTCATTTCTTCAAGAAGCAGCCTACTTTAGCAGTCCAGCTGTCCTAGTGTTCATGACAGCAGCAACAGCAGAACTTATATAACAAACCAAACATTCTCCTTATGAGGACCTTGCTTTCCACTGTCCAGGATTAAACACTCTTCATAGTCTCAAGCACGTTATGGATGTCTGTACTAATCAAGCAGGTGATAAATACAAAAGAAGTCATTCCACTTCTCTAAAAATTGCTGTAGGTACTTGTTACAGTCTATTTACTTTCAAGACAAGAATAATGTAGATTTAGATAATCCTTTTTTGATGTGACTTATACCAAATATGCTCTGACTGCTCTGAAGACTTGCAGAATTTGCTTTTGTGTTCCTCTTCTGAGAACAAAATAGGAGGGAAAACAAACTCCAGCACGAAAAGGGGCTCAACCAATATTCCTGTGGCTGTTATAACAATGCATTAACACCAGAATAAGTAACATCAGTATTTATAAACTTCCACACAGCAGTTACACTGTCTGTTCAACTGGCATTTCAAAGCAATGGCTATACCACAGACAAGTAAAGGATATGTCTACACGCTTCAATTAACACAAACATCTGCTACTCCAGTCCTATGATATTAGGAAGCCTGGTGCACAGTCTGCATAGAAGTCCATGCTCCTACAGCTAATACAGTTGCCACCAGCTCCTACAGTTGCCATCAATCTACATGCTAGCCAGATTAATGCACCTCCAGTACGCCACACATATGCATAACCACTACAGCACTTCCAGCAAGGTCTGCATTGGGCTGGACGGGTAGCAGAGCAGCACTATCCAAATCCAGCCACCCATTCACCTATCAATGATTCAAAATGACAGACCTGAAGAGTTTAAAAAATTCAGCTACACCACATGGACGTCAGCAAAAGCAACACTAGCCAGCTCTAACAGCACATCTCCCTGTCGCCCGAGAAGTCTGCCACAGTCACATTTGATAAGTCCCGTGGGCTTCCTGTCACTCAAAACCATAAGCCTGCATTACACAAAGACATCAAATCTGGACAGGACTTTTCCAACAATAGTAACAATGATGACTATGGTAACTGTTGAACCATTCCCAGAAGCTGTAATAGAACTTGGGTTCCATTACAAAGTTACTAAAAAAGTTTCTCAGAGCTTGAATTAAATAGCTGCAAAATGAGAAAAACCAGAGTTTTCTGAGTCCTACTGTTTAGGACTGCATAAGAGAGAGATCCAAATCCATGCTGCAGAAATCCATGCAAATCCATGCTGTGAATCAGATGACAAATAAAGACACAAGTAAATCTTAAAAGCAGTATGCTATCTGTTGGACTGTTAATTCTATTTCACTTTCCAGCTCTCACTTGTCTCTTTGAGATTTTCTACTTCACAGAGAAAATCCAAAATATTTATTAGGTATATGAAAAACTTTCTTCTGAAGGAGACAGAAAAGTAGTAAATCTCTTCTATTATTCCAATCCATTATGTTTTCAGTGGCCACCTCTTAAGAATGGTTGGAAGGGACTCTGGAGATCACCTAGTCCACCTCCCTTGCTAAAGTAGATTCTCCTAAAGCAGGGTGTGCAGGATCACATCCAAGCCAGTTTTTATTATCTCCCTAAAAGACCTCCATCCTGCCTTATCTCAGAATGAAGGGAATTTTTGGGAATGGGATTGACTGGTAAGTGTAGTCTTCCAATTAAATTATCTAATTTCACTCTAGTTACATTTCAGTTTGGGGCCGTAGTGGCCCAAAAATAAGGTTCAATTCAGATAGACTTAACACTTCTAAAAATGGAGTTTGATATTTGCGTGCTACACCCTGCCCTTCATAAGAGGAGCACATCGGCTTATCAGCTGTACTAAGTCCATTATACATAAGAAAATTAGGATTTTCCTACAGGACGAGCAATTTGAGAACCACTTGATTTAGATAGTCTTTGTTTCATTTTTCCCTTTCCTACTTTTGAGACAGAAAATATTTTTATTTAGCCGCTCCATTTTACTGTCTGCATCAGTATCGTTTCAGAGGCCAGATACAGGCAGCAGAATGGCTGTGTTGGGCTGTGTGATCCCAGATGCACAGTACCAACATGCTGCCCTGACTGAAGATTTAGGGGTTTCAATGACTTCAGATACTCCCTGGGCCTTATTCAAGTCTTAGCAGACTATGTTTCAGCCAAGAAGCTTGAATGACTACACCCAAGTTCCACAAAGCCATTTGCAGATCTTCACAGAGATGTGCATCTGGAGAGTCTCAATCACCTGTTCTGTAAAAATGTTGGCTGAAAATTATGCGTAGCAGCCTGGTAAACAGCACTGGCCTTCCTTCTTCAATCTGTTAATCACACATTGGCACTGCCTCCACCTTGCTCCAGAGCTCGGTGAGTCTTCTCTGCCATGGTGACCACATGGTGAAGTTTTTTTCTTGTTGGCTGGTTTCCAGAGATACTCTAGATTTGTGACCATTTTGTGGCCATTTTAAAAGGGCTGCTTTTCGTGCAGAGTATTTAGCCAGACCAGATGTTCTTCTTGAAGAAATTACTAGTTTTTAATCCTCTTTTCTCCTCAGATTTTATCTTTCAGGACTCCATTTTCTGTGCTACACTGACTAAAGCTCTTTCATCTATTTGGCTTTGATTTTCTACACAAACCAGATTGAATCTGTGTTTTAGTTTTTTGGGGTTTTGTTTGTTTGGTTTGTTTTTTTGTTTTTTTGTTTTTTCTGAAGAGGTAATCTCCAGTTTCCTGACACTTTTTCTTCAACTGGCTGTTTAGAATCAGCAGGGAGTTTATGCACGGCTGTTTCTCCCAGCAAGGACTTCATGATCCTTTCTGTTATGTTCTGCATTGCCCATACACCTGCTGCTCTGAAAATGTCTGGCAAATATTACTTATTCTTCACAGACATAAACAAATAACACATTTTTACCTGCTTCTTGCAGTAAACATTGAACTTTCCCTTTTGGAAACTCCTTAGCTCCATCTGCAAGATGCGTTTGTCCTAGCATGATTTCTCGAGACACAAGACACATTTTCTTTCCCAGTTCACGCAGGTGATTAGCAGAGACAGGCCTTCCACAGCGCTACCAGTGAGCTTTGTATGTTGCACCAACTCTAAAGTGCATTTATAGAGCCTCAGTCTGACTGGATTCATTCACAGGAATATCTTCTTACCTGTGTTCCAGCCTGTCCAGCTATGATTCCCTGCAACTTGCAAGTCCCAGTGAGAATGTAACTACCAGAAACCAGCGTTTCATCATGCTACCTGTTATTTCATCACAGAAGTTTTGGCAAGTTTGGTGAGGGAAATACAAATTCATTCTTTAAGGTCACTAATTAAAGTGCAATTGTACAACGAATAATACCTTCTTACATTTTATATGTAATTTTATAGAAATAAAAATGACTGGACCTTTTTCTTCCTCTGCTATTGAAAATGAAAGCAATTCTTCCTTTTGTGTGTTGTAGCTGAGCATGTAGCAGAAAAATCAATGAAACTATAAATTTTAGTGGAAAAATATACTTGGTTTACACAGCAAGCCTGCTTTTGTAGATTATTTGCACTTGATTTTCCATGCACCAGTTCCCAAGTTTCAAATTTATTTCTCAGCCTCCTTTATGGGATAGCTAGAATATAATAATCTAAATACAACTTCAAGAGGAAACAAAAAAGCAGCTGATTTTATCTATTTCTTTTAAAATACAGTTCTTGTTGCTCTTCCCATCCCTCATGGGATTCAACTGCACATGTGCTTTGGATTTTCTCATCCCACCCGAGGCTGCTTGCACAGGGATTTCTGTATTCCTTCCTAGTCACCTGTCCCTGCTTCCACCACTAGAATATTTATTTATTTTGCTTGAGCTTAGTTGGAAACCCATTATGTATCCATGCAGGTCTCCTGATGCCCTTGCTGTTTTTAGTGTGGACCATTTTATGTTAAAAAAAAAAAAAAATCTGTTTACAAAGGATTTTGTCTACATATATATTAGGATGTGAAATTCCTCACTCAGCTTTAATTTGTCAATGCATATGCAGAGTTTTGTCAAGTACAACTCATTCAGCTTTATTTTCTCATGCTGAATAGCACAATATTCTATAAGTAACACCACTGACAGATGTGTGAGAATAGACTGTGGAATCATGCCTAGAGCAGTCTTCATAAATTTATGATGGCATATTTTTGATCTTCTATGAACATGCAGAATTATTTCTTCAGACCTGTCCTAACATATTGTAAAAGCTTCATTAATAAATCCTAGCCTAATTAAAGTAAGAAAAAATGCCACTGTGAAAGGTTTTGTATGTATTTGACAGTATAAAACTTAATTCAGATAATTTTATTGCCCAGGTATTCTGAAAAACAGAGCATGCATAATTCTACCAAGTAACAAAAATAACCATGCACCTAGGAGCTAGAAGGAGTTTCACTGAGAAAGGTTTCATCTCATCAATGGAAAGTAAAACGTGTGCAAATGTCTCAACATTCATGCAGATGAGCTGCCACAGTTCCACTTCCCTCTGTCTCTCCTCTTGCCAGATTTCATAGTTCTCGGAGTAACAAAGTGGGGGGAAAAATAAAGAACAGTTCATCTGTTCACCTTTCATCATTTCAGGTCCCTGAGATGAGTTGGAGGAGGCGTAAAATTACTCCCAGAATTGGCCAAATATCTAGGCAAAGACTTGAGGCTTACGAGCTATAACCCTTACAAGCAGGATTCCCACAGACAGATACCCTAAGAGCAATGCTGTGTACAAATACTGGGCAGCTACTGCATTTTCCACTCAACGTGGCTTCAGAATGAATTCATTCTGTCATTCATATTTAAATGCAATTAACAGAAACCAAGGTCACGTACACGTACCAGACACTGTATTTAATTTAATATGCTCAATTCAAAGGCTCAGAAAGTCATAAAAATATAACAGCATAAATCCGGCGGGGTTTTTTCTCAAAACAGTGGAAAACATTCAACTTAATCTCCATCTACCTCTAGAAATATTTACTAATTAATCAAATTATCTCCAAGGTGATTTCAAAATTCTGAAAACTCATGCCCACCTTAGTTTTCTTTTAGAAACTAAAGTATTAAGAAACTGAATCACATAGCACATAAAAATGGTCAATGCCACAATGAAGTTGTTATTGAACTAATAATTAACAGAAACTTGTTTTGCTTCTGATGCAGTTACTGGTTTCTCCTAGAAGTGATTTCCATAAGGTTGCTTTATCCTGGGTACCCACATAAATACAAAATTCTGAGATTTTCTCAGGTCTTTCATTTGATTTTTAATAAACCTAACTGAATCAGACAGTTTAAAACATAAACCAAAACAAAAACAGTTTTGTGGCTGACTATTTCTGAATACTAAAATGGTAGCTATACCCTGGGAAAAAGAACTGTAGGTTTTCATCAAGAAGGTAATTTTCAAAACTGAATATAGACATAACTGTAGGTATAAATATTAACCTCTAGTAAAACTCTATTTTTATTGTTTTCTTTGAACTTTTTAGTTTTCATTACTTATATCAATCTGAATTGCCATAAATATCTCTCTCTCTATATATATATAGGAACAGGTGCAAGTACAGACTCTGCAATTTCTCCTTTCCCATAACTTTGTAATGGTCTACTCTTTTATTTTTGTATTTTGACTATTTGTTGGAAAATCAGTATACCAACCACCATTACATTCCTGATTTGGAGAAGCAAATAAATTTTTCCCAGGCACTAGAGCAAACATAAAATTCAGAAGTGCTGACTGAAGAAGACAGTATTAAAATCAGGGAAGAAAAATAAAAAAGGGAAAAAAAAACATACAGCATATAAACCTATAAATAACTTAACTCTGTAATAGATCAGCCCATATTCAATTCAGCTTTGCTTAAGAATGCACAATAGTCGTCACACAATCTTCAAGTTCATACTGTTTGTAGAATTTAGAAACTATGACAGAAAGAGCTTGACATAAATTTTACATACAACTTACTCACAATGGAAGCCTGCTGCATATGAGCAGATGTAGAAAAAAAATCTTATTATCAAATTCAACAGAGATGCCTAACTGAAAAAAAAAAGTGTCATTTATTCATTTACTCTTCCCTGTGCACTCAATATTCTTCCTAAGGGGCATCAGAAAGTTTAGAACTCAGATATCAGTGGATCCCATGCTTGGGTGTAGAGCTATCCCCATCCACCAGACAGAGAGCCTAAACACCTAAGCTCAGACTCCTAGTTGCATTTTGAGGACAAACACCTAAAGGTACTGTGATTTGAAGGTAGGCAAACTTTAAGTAAAATAGTGACATCATAAACAGCTACATTATTTCTCTTAATTACTTTATGGGTAAGATTACGTCCTTTAGAGGGCAATTTGTTCCACTGAGCATCTGGGAATTGCTTGTGGTCTGTGGGTGTCTAGATTTGTCTGTCTTCAAACAAATCCAAACTAACAGCTAAACAAAAAATTTAATACAAAAATCTCACATATGTGTATAAACCCAGATTTCAAAGGACAGTTAGCTTTCAATTTTAATAAATTGATTGATTTCCATAGTTTGACATGATTTATCACTCCCAGACTTGACAGCAGAAGCATCATATTGAGGTACCATCTGGGATGGGTAAAACAATACATGCCAAAACAGAAGAGAACTAAAAACAGGGTAAGGAAAAGGCAGCAGAAAAGTAAGGATATGGCAAACGGTATCCCAAAATATTGGATAAGCCTATCAGAGTAAAACAACTTTACTCCTCTATTCCAAATTCAGAACAGAACTAGCTTCCTATGCTATGACTAAGAAGTGTCTCTCTCAAACATTTAGGAGCAACAATCCACGTCATATATTGGGCTGAGTAGTGTTGACCAGGCAAGTAACATACTGGAAGCAACCCTCTCTTTGTGCTCTGAACCATTTAGGAGAGTACACATTCCTGCATGGAATCCTTAACAACCACCATTCTTGTTGCAAGTTCCTCAAATCCTTCCTTCTGCTTAGGTAACAGGGACAAGTGTACATGTCTCTCAGCCTCAGTATGGCTGCTTTGTTTCCTTAAAAGTTTAAAAATCTTGAGTTTTCCTTAATTGTAGCAGCAAAAAAACTAGTCTCCTAACCTTGAAAATACTTACACCTCTTTCCAAGGAATGAAGGGAACAGAACCTTTTGCCTTATGAAAACAGCCAGTTCTTCCCATAGTTCAGCAGTTGGGTGTATCCTTCAAAGACAAAGGCTCCTTAGAGCTCAGGGTCAAGATGTGTATCTTAAATTTTTCTGCCCTGTGGTGAGGGAACGTGAGGCTGCCCCACCATTTTTCTATTACTCAAGGTTTAAATGTTGGTCTTCTTAATCTCATCATTTTTTTTAATTTCAGCAGCCAATTGCAGGGGACACTACAGACCAAACAATGCCTTTATGCCACGTACTGATGACCACTAACACACGGGGCTAAACTGAACTCATCTCCTTTCTGTAGCATTACCCAAAAGCATCTGTGCCCTATCCCACCTAACCTTGCAGAACTGTTTAAAGGATCTCTGCAGTACTGCAAAAGACAATTCCCTCTGTGGCTGAATGTGGTGGTTTTTGCCCAGGAGGGCACTTTTGGAAGTAGTGCAGGGGAAGCTATTAGCAGCTTCCTCCATGTCTGACAAAAAACAACCAATCAGTAATTAGCTTTGAGGATTGACACTTCATTACACCAGTGAGAAAGTTCATACGCTTCTGCAAACACCCATGTTAAAAATGAAGAAATCCCGGGAAAAGCTCTCTTGATTTCCGGCCAGGAAAGAGGTAACAGGGGGGTCTGGTCAGGCCAGGCCGGGTGGCCCTGCCGCAGGGCCGGGCCCAGCCCGTGCAGCCCGGCAGAGCTGGCCCTGGCCTGGCCCCGTGGGTGCTGGGCAGGAGCAGAGACTCCATCAGCCCCAGCCCTGCTCCCGTGGTGTCCAAGCAGCCGAGATCCTGGCCCTTCCCCCAGCGTGGCCGATCCTGGCTCCTGCCGCAGCTCCCGGAGCCCGCCGGGGTCAGGCGGCCATCTGCAGGCCCTGGGTGAGATTTTAACCCTCTCAGTGCTCCGACCCTTCCCGAGAGAGAGAGAAAAGACCAAAAATGCCAGAATGTAAAGAGACAATATAATATACTGAGTCAGTGATGAAGAAGATGAATTCTAGAGGAGAAGGATGAGGAGATGCCTTGATCTTGAGGCTAAAATCCTCTTGCAAGGCTATGGAGAAAGACTTTCTTTTCCCTGTAACACATGCAAGAACTATGGGGAGGTGGCTCTTTACTTAGCAAAGGCCTCTATGTAATTCTGTGAGAACTTTGAACAAATAGAGGGAGAGAGTGAAAGAGAAGAGTGATGAGGATTCTGTGCTCCCAGAGACAAAGGAGATGACTTCTGCTCCCAGTGATGAAGAGGATCTTAAAAATAGATGCAGAGAACCTTTGCTTTTGGAATAGTTCACCTTTAAACTGGTACCCCATAAGCTGACAGGGCCCATACACACAGCTGTGGGAAGGCTGTGTGAAAATGGGAGGGACTTCTACGATTGCAGGTTTCCCCAGGCAGCTGCTATTCGTGAGAGTGGAAAATCACAAGAGAACTGTTGTTTTTTTTCTTGTGGAAAGTCTCCATGACAATTTGCAAGAGGGATTTCTCTCCCCAAGTGAACTGATGAAAGACTATTTTAAAGGTGGTAAACTGACTGAAAATATAGAGTTTTGTTTCTTTACATTGACAGTGGGGAAGAAAAAGGTTGTGGAGAGGGGAAGGTTCTGAAGGGTTTTGTTTGTTTGTTTTCTAATTTTTCTTCCTTTAGTTACTGTCAATAAACCTCTCTTTATACCCTTTTAAGTTTTGAGCCTGTTTTGCCTTTCTCCTAATCCCATCTCACAGCAGAAAATGACTAAGTACACCCTAGTGAGTGCACCTATGATTGGCCAGCACAAAAACTAGTACACTATTTGATGCATTAGCTGGGAAATTTTGAATTGGCGAACCTAAACCACTACACGGATTGCTGTTTTCGCCCGGTTTCGAACTGAAACCACTACACTGAAAAAATGTGTCTTTAAGCCTGCCCTTTGAATATGCACGGCATACAAGCCGTGGTTAGAACTCTAATTATTAGATTGTTACAGGCCAGAGCACACAATGAAGTTCCATATCAGGAACTATCAGGGTCTGTAAGCAAAAATCGATAAACATGTTTGCAGACACTCTGTTACAGGTATCATGTCTTCCAGAGCATACTGCATATTCCTTTTTTAAATTGCTCAGCACTGCAGCATCCAGTTGCCAAAGAGCTGGAACTCTCCATCAGCAACTGCTTGTGGCAAATTCTCCACCTGAGCAAGACAATATAAGAATTAAGACAATCTGCTTTCAGTGTCTATATTAGTTTTTCTGCTCTCATTTTCTATAGTTACCTAACATTTCTGAACTTTCTCAGTACAGAAGTGACATGGAAGGAGGCTGATAGTCAAAGAGAACTTGTGTCCCTCCATAAATATCAGCCTGTTGTCACAGGATGATGCTTGAGTCCAGAATTAGCTGAAGTATGCCGGCGTTGTATACAGTCCAGAGACTTGGAAAGCAGAACTCTTATTTATTTTCAAACAGATTCCACTTGGTGATTACTCTTGTGTAACTGTAAGGATTTATCATTTTAGTGAAAACATGAATGAGTGTCACCTTCTGAGGAAAAGACATTTCCACAATTACCTTTTGTGCATGTAATGCGGTGTGGCTGACCATCCTACATAATACCAGGGAAAAGTATCAGGAAGGGTGAAATTATTCCGCTATAAAATCCAAATCAGCTGTTTCAGGAGTATCAGCTGTAAAATGTACACACATACTTTTTGATATCACCTCTATTTGTCATGAGAATGAATGCCCTCCTATTATATAGTCAGGTGATCCAGGCTTCCCCTTTCTCTTAAAAAAATCCAAACAAACAAAAGAAAAACAAAAACAAACCCACAAATGTTTAATACCTAAAGAAAACAGAAGCTTTACTCCAGTGCAAGGGAAAAATTTTAGTACCTATTTTGCTTCTTTACCGCAAAACCAGAACAGAAGATTACTGTAAACATATAAGAAATGCAGCCTAACAAGCAGAGGTAAGGGGAAAAAAGAGAGAATAAAAAAAAACTAAGCATCTTGGCTAAAGGGACTCATTTGCCTAGGAATACACTTGCACATGTATTTTAGTACTGGCACAAAACAATGACAGATACAGCAAATAAATGAAGAATTACATCTCTGCCTAGTTTTCTTTTTCTACTCTCTTCCTCCATCTCTGAAAATACTAATACATACAGATAAGCCAAAGCAGCAGCAAAGCCCTGCCAATTTGCCAGCACTCTTTTTCTTCAGTTAGACGCTTTTTAAATTTACATGACAAATTTCAACTGTACTGAAGGGTAGGAAATTACAAATTCTGGAGACTAAAACCTTCCAATTTTGTAGAAGCCAAGTGTAAATGAATAACAAGCATAAATGAGCAGAAGAATAACACATCCAGTTGGCTGCCTCACATGTCCTCTAGGTAGTTTTACAGTGGGGGTCTGCATATGAACTTAAAATATCACACACAGGAAAAAACCCTTAAACAATTAGATGATATGTGTAACCACACCTCTGAAGATGAAAAATCCCACACATGGAAAGAAAATTCAGAATGCAGAGTGAATCAGTACCTGGCCAAATATGACCTACATGGTTTTAGAACAGTAGGCATCCTCTGACTAATATATAGGTAAAGCTAAGAGCACCAGCTGTTTCAATAACAAATTTTTTTTAGCAGAAATGAGCACTGTCTGCTGGTAACTGATTTCTGCAGAAATATGTTGTAAAGGGAGTATCAGGATTTGTGTGATCTAACATGTTTTATCTAGGTTTAGGATCTAACATGTTTTATCTAGCTTTCAGCTGCATGTAAAAGAGGTCATTTGGGTAAAGATTAGATATGTGAAATTACGCACTGCTAGCTGAATTTATCCTTTTCTGGCTTCTTTTGCATTTGGTCCGTAACTATTGTTATGCAAGCAGAAAACAAGATAATGAAAACACTATTGGGATCACAGAAAAAGAGCTGGAATACACTAGCCACCAAGCCCATCTATACCTGGTACAAAGGACTAGCTCTGGCTTCACAAATACTTTTAAATCTTCTTTAAATTTCCAATACTTTAATTTAATTATTTGTGCACTTATTGTATAATCAAATCCAACAACCAGGTAACAAGAGGAAGAGGTACTTGACAGTGGTGGCATTGTGATATGTAGATGTACCGCCCTTCACCTATTCTTATATTTTTTCTTTTTTAAACTCTGCTCTTAGCACCAATTTAGACAAAAGTTAACAGTCCAAATACCTCTACACATTTTGCTCATCCCTAGCACCAAAACAGACAGTTGCACCAGCTCGATTATTTTTTGGTCACTCTGTGATTTGGTCACCTCAGTCTTCTTTGGAAAAGTTTTATAAGCACAAGTTGTTCCCTTCACTTCCAACCTTTTGAAGAACTTGGAACAGCATCAAAAGTAACACTAACTTATGCACTCTGCTTATCCTTTGTGTGTCCTAGGCACAAATGTGAATGGCCTAAGAAGAAACAATATTTTGGTGGCTGATGCTACCTTCACATAAAAAAGGGAGAAAAGTATCAGTAAAAGGGAGGAATACTCTCTATTCCCCTCACCCTTAAATAGATACCAGGCACAGAAGAACACAAGAGTTTTTTTCATTTGTTTTTGTCTGTTTTTCCCCTGTTTAGACGCTCAAATAGAATGTTAAATATCAGTCTTCTTGGCATTTCAATATTGCCAAACTATGATTGACGTCAGTTAAGGACATCCTTAATTGAGGTCCCTTATGCCTTCAAGCGTGATATCAGAGAAAATATTTCTTGCATTTCCTTTTCAGCACAGTTGCTTCACCCCAAAATAAAATGATGATTCATCAGGTTTCCTTCATGTATTTCACAAATCAGGCATCTGTTACACAAATAGTTACTGTAAGTAACATACAACACAGAAAATAAATAATAAAAGTTTTAGAAAAATAATTAAGCAGCCTTTTAAGGATTCTATTTATTTAGTGACTCAAAAAACTTGACGTTAAAAGATTAAAGCTTCATTCCCTTTATCTCTGAATTTGTTGATTATAACTACAATTGCTTATCCTCAGCATGAATTAAAGATTTGATTCTACATAACTACTTACAACTTTTCATTTTGTTCATAGCAAAGGGAACTCGAGAGCACTGACCCAAAACTTAACTGTGAGGAGAGTTAGAGTGATATGTGCCTCCATTTTTTATAAACTTGGACAAGTACCACCTTACCCAAAGATAAACTAAGGTCATGAAGGCTTCTCACAAAAGATATAGTAAGACCTGTTTATAACAAGAGCAAACAACTGTTATTTTCAAAATGGAATTGCAATACTGGTGAGAATTTGATTTATTTTAAAAAATTAAAAATTAAATGTTGTTAATAATTATACTCTGTATTAAAATTCAGGTAAAGTTTGAAAAAGCGTTTCAGTTATATATATGGATTTTTTAAAAACTTCAGTCATGGAATCAAATTCCCTCTTTGTTTCACATAGGTACACACAAAATATATACTCAAAGAATAGTACAATTTACTTAACTCATTATTTAGCCTACCATCTAGCCATTAATGTCTCATATCAAAGTGAACTACCTCATGTAACATGTATTTCAGACACTCTTGACACATGCAAACAATAGCAAGAATTCTCTTAGGTAAAATTCGTTCTCCAAAGTAGCTCCTGTTCCAGAAAATTCATAGTTCCAATCTTTCCTTTAATTCCTTGAATGCCTTGTTAATAGATGTGCATGCATAAACACACATATGCAAACACATCTATAAACTAAAATCCTCAAGATTCCAGAATTTAAAGTTGAATAAAATGCATAAAAACAAAACTATGATCTTCTTAGCCTGTATAAAGAATTTAATTTGAATCTTGCAGTAAAAATGGACTCTGAGGTATGTCTTGCTCTAACTGAAAGATGTGCAGGTTCTGAATGAGAATAAAACTTGTGGTGAACTATGTAGATAGTTCTCAAATAGCAAATAGATTTAATACATGGAACATTTACATGAGAAAGCCAAACTCAAGCATGTGCCCTGTAAATGTCCTAACTACCTGAGTTTATAAAGAAGTCCACCTTATGGAAGAAGAAAAAATGCACACTTTCTATGAGGTTTGTGAAAAGATTATGCAGGCTGGCTTACTGTTTATGGCAACTGTAGCATAAAGACTTTTATAAGCCAGCATGTGTTAGCTTTTCACTCTTTACAGACATATCAGCAAATTTGTCATGTAGGTAGACACAAATAAATGTTTGAATTTTTAAGCTCTCATTTCAAAAAAATTTAAAAAAAGACAATATAAGAACAGACACTTGTGACAGCCATCCACCACATAATGTCAAAGCTCCATTATTAATGCTGACCATTCCTAGACGTCATGGTTTTTAAAGTACATTTTTGAAAATAAATTTACTAGTTTAAAAACTACTATTTAGATTTCTGCTTTTGTATTTTAAGAAATATAACAGAGTTTCCAGGAAATCTATCTTTCACCTTGGCCAATGTTTTTATGGATCATTCTACTGTTACTTGAGGTGAGCAATAACAAAGCAAAGCTCATGAAACAAATCCATGCAGCGTCAGGCCTTCTCTGTCTGTGAGCCTATTATTGCTGCAGAGAGAGTGATAAAATATTTGCCCTTCTACAACCCCAAAGAGTGCTTCTTCCCTAATCCAAACTCATTATGCATGCATTGTTCCAACAGGCAGCTTTGAACAATTTGACTCTTAGGCTTCTCCGTCAAGAGCTTAAAAGGCTTTCACTTGCTCTATTCTTCTTTATTCTGCTACACAAAGAAAATTGCTGAGACACATCAAATACTGGTTTGCTAAAGATATTATCATATGAAACTTGCTTATTCAAACAACATGCTCTTCCTATAAAGTAGAGAGCACAGAACCATGACATGTGGGATGACAGGTCTGACGTACCCACAATGGGCAGCGATGTCTCAGCACAGAGCACCAGCTCGTGTTTAAACGCACATCCTGTCTGATGCACTCTGGAAGCACACTAACCCCACTTTTACAAGGGATTAACTTCCACTAAACTGGTGGAAACAGGACCCTTTTAATAGATGTTCTGCATTTCTTTTGAGATAACTTGAATTTCAAATGGATGTCTGGTTTTGGTTAGGGTTTTTGTTTTTTTCCAAGGAAGATTGTCTTGTGTTTACAAACTATTTTCCAGGCATACACTTTTAAAAGACAGGACATACACATATTTTGGCCATATTTTCATTGAAAAAGTTTGTGAACAAGAAGTCATTATTTAATGCATTCCTTTTTAGAAAGCTTTCCTATTACAAAACAATATCTGATAATCTTGCAAAGTCTGATAATAGTCCAAAAGAACACTTGGTTTATAAAATTTCTATCTTTCTAAAAATACAGAGAAATTTGTAAACGAAATATTTTCAAATATGCTTTTGCTAGAAATATGAGATTATTACTGTTGAAGTTTATTACATGTTGAATGAAGCCTATTGTCTTCCCAGTGGCAGTGTGTGCACAAACTAATATATTCCAACAGACAGTCAGGCATGACAGATGAGGAAACAAACAGACAAAAATAACTGAAGTGCGTCAATAGTCAAAATTTAGTTTGAGGCATTTCCCTTTGTTTTTCAGAGAGAAAAGCACAATAAGAAAGATTCAACTGATGAATCAGATATTTTTAAAAAAAGTGTCAATGCAAAGGAAATAAAGTTATAAAAGTCTAATTGAAAACTGTAGAAAAGTAGGATGCAAATTGTTACAATTTGCTTCCATGTTGGCAATATTTGCTGTGCAAGAGAAAAAGTCAGTAATTTTTCTTCTGGTTCCCACACACAATAGCAAAACTAGAGCTTGAGCAATTTTCTAAGATAATTAAACAACAGGTATATAGATTGTCTTGTTTCTAGCCTTTTTGTCTTGTTATTGAGCTATGCTGAAAACCTCTCATAGCTAGCAGTTCACTGTGTGCCTTTTCATCCAGATGTGAAAATATGGCTTATTAGCTTGTGGAACATCTGCATGTTTTTACAAATGCTGGCTCATGAAAAAAAAAAAAAAAATAATAATAATCAAAGCAAGCAATATAAGTAGAAGAATTAAATGAGATTTTTTTACATTATTACTATGACAAAAACTGTGTGAAGAAAAAGAAATGTTAAATGAAGATTTCTTCTGTCTGTACATGAAATGTTGAAGTGCTCAGTCCCTTGCCAAACAAATGCTAACTAGCACAGAGTATCAACAAGTTAAACCACAGCAAGCTTTATTTCTCCCCTGAAATTGCATCATTCTATTCTGCAAGGATTTCATACAGCTTTTGCTTTTCTTCCCACTTTTGCTCCTGTCTCTTTCAACCAAAATACCAGATTACAAGACAAGACCTGAATGTGCTGTTTAGTTTGTTTGGAAATCCTAAACAATTCACCCTACAAAGGCTTCAGTCACCTCACAGCTGATTTGGAGCTGCCAAAACTGGCATATCCAAGGAAACACATCTTTTGGATAATGGCTGTCCTGAGGCACTCTAACAGAACTGTAAGTGAAGTAGAGGGAAAGAAGAGGAAGAGAAGATCTGGGAAGGAAAAATATGAAGGAGTCATAACGGTAGGCTTGAAAATAAGGAGAAAAAAAATGAATACTAGGTGTAGGGATAGTAAAAATATGCTGGTGAAAGGAAAAAAAAGAACACTCTTGATTTAGAAACAAATTCTCTAAAGATTTGTTGAAGATTGTTAGAAGATACAGAGGCAAACCAGTGGTGCTACAATACTGAAGACAAAAGAAGAAACTTTACCAAAAGTCAGCTTGAGAAGACAGTTTAAAGGCATAAGACTGAAACCCAGTAACCTTCTATACCATCAACAGTATGATTTCTGTGCTCAGTTTGTATTTTTTTTTCTGACTGGCGTGAGTAGGGGTCTGGTTTAATCAGACAGCACAATTATAAACCTCTGTAATCTACAGATTTCTCCCTCACTAGTGAATTCAGCCTACTGATACATATCCTAAAAGAGGAAAGTTATGAACTTCAGTCTATGAACTAGCAGCATAAACTACAACGACACCATCAGAGACCTCTGAGTGCAGCCTCTAAACAAGGATCTTTAGGACTTAAATTATTTGTCAGGATATTGAATACGGCACAGAAGATGAAAGTAGACAGCCCAAATCCTGTCTACTGAAAGTGCCTGGTGTGTCACAGCTCTAAACACCAGCAACAAAATTGAATATTTATTAATATTGCAATTTTGAATAAATATAAGCTAACATCAGATCTTGTTTCTAGTAGTCTAGGAAGGCAAATAAAACCTGAAAACCTAATTAAAGCATACACGAGTTGTTTTACAAATCACAAGGACAGCCTTATATGAAAGCATTTTACTTTTCTGTAAAAAAAATTTATCTGTATTCAGATATATTACTTCATGAATTAATAGGGACAGTAGTGAATCTAAAGGTAGTTAATTTTTAATTGTATTAATGAAGACCACGAAAATCCACTCTAACAAAATCCACTCTTACAGCAAAGTAAGGCAGCATCAGATCTCTATGGCCTGGGACAAAGGCTAATCTGGAATTAAAAGGGATAATATGACTTATATAAGGGGCCAGAAAAAGGACAAAAACAGATGCACATTTATGTGTCATTATGAAGCTTATGAATATCTTGATTATTTGCTTTAAAACATCTGGTTACCTTCATCTTGCAGAGGAACTAAGGAAACAAATAAAACATACCTGTATTAGAGAGAGATCCTCAAGCTTCAATCTGAAGAGGTAGTTTCTGGGGTTAAAAAATAACAGATAAAAATGAATTGTTACTAATGTTTCACTGAAAAACTCAAATGTTACCACTGTTTAAATAAAAACATAATTTATGACTATAAAGGCAGAAAACAATTTAAAAGTGACAGGTGTGCAGGACTTCAAATTCTTTCAGAGGCTGTCTTACAATACAGCCCTTTGGTATAAGGACCAAGCTAACTTCTAAAACAGATTTTCACTCTGATGGACTGGCTGAGCATGAATAAAGTAGATATTTATCCTGCATGCTTGTACATCTGGTTCATTGCTCCAGTCCTCCTTTGGAATCAATGGGAAGAAATACTCAGTGCAGTGGCAGATTCATGTCACCAGTGCTGGATGTCTCCACCAGAATACATGGGCAGGCAGATTAAAGCTCTCCATTTCTCCCCACAAAGATGGGAACCTCATGCAATTAGCTCAGCCACATATATGTAAAGTTTGAAGCACAAGATCCCAGTATGATGGTGAATCTCTACATGCCCCTGAGTTTTCACAATTTTCAGCAAAGTCTTCCTCTCTGTGGTCTAATTTCTTAGAAGCCTAAGAATTTTTTCCCAGAGACAGCAAGAACTACACACAAACCAACTAAGCAGAGTTTTCAAAAGCCTGCATTTACTAAAAAGCCTGCATTTACTGCAAAAATATTTCTCACTCTGCCTTTTCTCTACAACAGCATCACTGCACCTACAGACCTTGGGAGAAGTCCAGGCAAACCACAAGCAAGACATATTCCTCCTCCATCATTGGTTTTTTTCTTTCTTAGTTCTTATCACACGTCTTTTTCTTCTTTTCATTTTTCATTTTTTCTACTGCATCTTCACAGAAATAATACCCCTCTGTCCTCTTCTGCCTGTTTGTTACCTTATTTAAAACAATTCTGATTTTCCAATGCTACTACAGGGTGATTATGTTTAGAGATGAAAATAAAAAGGATTTTAAATAATGATATAAATTACTTCAATCTTATTCATAACAAATATGTAACACCAATTTATAAGATTTCTAAAAATTCACTTAAAGTAACAAAAAAACCCAGATGATAAAGAGATGAGTAAATTTAAACTTGAACTTTAAATATTTGCAATATTCATTAATTATCTGCAATAACACATCCATGTAACTTATAGGCATGTAATCAAAATTAAAATTAGGCCAATTTTTTTTGAGATAATAATTCTAATTCTTTCCAAAGAGGTATGAGGTATTGTTAATGGACACAGATGGCATAGAACCTGCCATTTACATCCCTATTTTTTTTTTTTAATGAGACGGCGGGAAAGGGGAGAAGAACAAAACCAAATTTTGTCTAACTAAGAAACACAACCGCAATGGCCATCATGGCTATCTTTACTTATGGACTCTCACAAAGAACTATGAGTGTTTATCTATTGACTCTGGTACATATATGGTCTACTTAAATTGTGGCTGTGACTAGTGATATGGCTGAACCATATCACTAGTCTTTCCTAGGAGTACTGCTAAAGAGAATTACTCAAAATGCAGGAGGCGGGTTATTACGGGCAAGAATTCATGTGAAAGTAAAATAAAGACAGAATATTTCTTATTATACAACTAAATCACCACAAAGAAATAGCTATAATACTTGGGTTTGAGGCATGAAGAGACCTGAAGTGGATAAACAAAGAAAACAGCACTTTGCAGAACAATGTGTACACAAAGCTTCACCAAAAAGTTACATGCAAGTGGACTTGAAAGACTTTCACCAAAACCCCAGGATGCAATGCACTATAGTCTTTCTAACACTTCTACACTCCCTCTGTAAGGACAAAAATTACCTCCACTTCTGCAGAATGTCTTGCCCAGAAGTACTCAGCAGGGAGCATAAATACTTGGTCTACTCCTCATCTCAGTACATTTAAACTTTCATCACCCATCACTGTACTTCTTTCACTCCAATAGCAAAGAAACCAACTTCACTGCTGTTGCAAAACAACTTTTTTTTTTTCTTCCAGAGAAACTGAACTGCATCCTCAGCAGGTGTAAACTGCTCTCTTAACACAGTGGTATCAGACTCACAGGAATGGTACATAAATGCCCCATCTCACTCTACAAATAAATGCAGACTCTGTTGCAGAATATGTGAGCAGACAGTCTGGTCTCACACATTTAGTTTTTGGGTCAGTACATCATACAGATTTCAACTGCTATGTGTACTTCAGATATCTGCTGAAAATGTCTGATGCCTGATGAGGCCTTTTTAGGACAGATTAACAAATTAATAACTTCTTTTATCATCTTCCATTCCAACATCATTTCAGCCTATTAAAAAGTAAGCTATTGTCCCAAACTGTAAAGATTCTAAACTAATAAATGCACAAACACAGTGCCAGCCTTAAAAAAACAGACACTCAACATTTTTCTTGTCTTTTTCTTCCTAGAAAATGAGACTTTTATCCTATTCAGTAGAGCACAACACTTCTACACATTAATATATTCAGTGTGAAATTAGAAAAATTGACCCTATAAATGTTAGGGAGACTAAAATGTCTATATTCATGTGAATGATCAAAAAGCAGATCTAATTAGTGTACATTTTTCAATTTCCTGTGGCTGCCAATAACCAATCAAAATATTTTTGGCTTTATAAAGCCAGCAGAAAGAACATGGAGCAAGAAAAACAATGAGCAAGAGACAGTAAAAACACCTTACACCTTAGCAACATAAACTGGGCAAATGGACAGCACAGATTGACTGTGACTACATAAATAATCCTGGGCTAAGTTTCAAACCAGCGCTCAGAGAGCAATCAGAGCTATTCCTACCGAGATGTGACCACTTCAGTAAAACTTGCAGGACTACATTTAGCTTTACAAATCCAACAGTTTAATATTCTAAAGCATGCATCTCTAGCATTGGAGAACTCGTTCAGAAAGCACATATATGAGAAAAAAAGTCTAAAAGAAAATTCAAGAAATGAGCCTGACAGTAAAAAAGCCACATAGGAAATGTAGTATTAATAAATCTAGCAGTCCAAAGAAAAATTCGTTGCTGATTTTCATGACGTGCAGAGCCATTATGCTCCTCACGAGACAGGTGACATTTTTTCAAAGTGTTACTGAGATTATGCCCTGGACTGCCATTTTTCAACCTCTGTTCAGCTTTATTCCAATGCATTTATGCTTTGAAGGCAACAAAGAATGAGAAAGAAAAATGAAATTACATTTCCGAAGCACAGATATGACCTCTTAGAGCACAGCCCTGCCTCTTTTCCAAATAGGGTGGCAATAAGCAAGACAAATACAACTTTGCACGCTGGAACTAAACTGATTTGACACTGGTGGTAATTGGCAAATTTGTTTCCATTTGGTGCTTAATGAATGAGGAAAACAAATATGTTACATAAATCTGCAAACAGAAGGACACTTAATGAGAAGAAAACGCAACTAACACTGAGATAAAGCAGCATCCTTTACTCCTTCAGAGATCCAGCAGGCAGCGAGCATTTTGCTTTATATTCACAGCACTGAACAACTCTTCTAGCTCAGCTGTTATAATTAAAACCCATTAGTCAAGAGCCTGCTCAAACCCAAGGGTAAACACTTCCACTGGTATCAGCGGGAACAGAATGAAAGCGCACAAAAAGCATGCTTCAGTCACCTCCTTCACAGCAATATATTTCAATCTGTTGCAGTGAATTCATTCAATATGACTACAGCTAAAAATATAAAACTAATCTTCTCTATGTTCCTGGACAAGTTCAAGTCAAAAAACCAATTGAAAATCCATAAAGATTCAAAAGTATATCATGTTAGTAATGGTTGTTAGATCCAGTATTTTACCCTTTTTTTTTTGTGAAACTGCAAGCTATAAAAGCTGAATGGAACAACAACAATAAATACTCTTGGATTAGACACAGACGTGAATTAGAAGAACATTAAGATGGCACACACAGTTCAGGAAAACATGGATTCGGGATTAAGCCTTTTTAAAAAAGATGACAAAATATATATCATAATATGGCAGAAAATCTCCATAACCCATCCTAAGCCCCCACATGCATTTGCAATTGAAAGCCTGAATCAATAAGTAGGGGTTGCAGCAAATTCAGACACTCAAGGTTTGACCAGACATGCTGCCAAATCTCCTGGAAATAAGCGAACAAAAGATTCCTTCCTGTTCACTTCTTTCAAGAAACTAATTCACATGAAAGAAGAAAATTTCGTTCAACTCACTGGGAGAAAAAAACAGTAAGACTGAAAATGTAACGTGTAAATTCTGCAGGAGTCAACTATTAAGCAAAATTTCACAATTCAACAATTAAGATGGTAAAGTTCTGGGTGAAAGGCAATTCTAGTTTTGCAGTGAAATCTGCAAGTGGAAAAAAAATTTTAAAAAGTTAAGGGCAAAAGGAGATAATCAACATAAATAAAACTATGTACAACATTTATTTGGTTAAATCATGACTCTATAGGAAAAAATATCTCAAAAAGCCAAGGATCATACATTGGAAATAAAAGACACCTAATACAAGTGTTCTAGTTGAACCATTTCTGAAAATAGTCAAATTACAATAACAAAAAGCAGAATGGCCAGAAGTTATATATTACCTTCATTTTGCATGAAATGGAAGCCACAGCACATGAAAATAATGAAATGAGAGGCTTACTGATAAATGCTAAAGATGTGAAAACAGCATATTCACAGAGATAAATATTTTCTGACTAGTAGGTCATGTTGATCCATCCTAAAAATTACGGAGAAGTGATTTTTGTTGTTCTTATTGCTCTTTTTAAATAATTTCTAAAATTGCAGGTTTTCTCAAGGAAAGAAGCCTAATGACATTTTATTAACATTCAAAGTGGAAATAGGAAGACTCACGTAATAATAAGCTGA
This sequence comes from Promerops cafer, assembly GCA_013398275.1. Taxonomy (NCBI): domain Eukaryota; kingdom Metazoa; phylum Chordata; class Aves; order Passeriformes; family Nectariniidae; genus Promerops; species Promerops cafer. The sequence continues at coordinate 1,614,318 of VZSE01011625.1, read as the reverse complement.
CCAGTGAAACAATGAGCTTGTCAAACAGAATAAGAAAAACACTATGGGAGTCAATTATGATAGAATCCCAATAAAAATTGAATTAATCCACTCAAGGGCCCTATGAAACCTGATTTCCTTCTCTGTTGCTTTCTCCTCTGGATTAGTGAATCTTACTTTGCTTCCCTGCAGCTCCTCATACAGCCCCAGCAATGCTGGAGATCCTAGAACACAGCACTCCTGTACAGATGTTCAACAACAGCCAGATGTCACTTCCACATATTTCTTGCTGTGGGCTTCTCCAGAAAAAGCAGGAAAGTACCAGCAGCTCTGGAGGTCACCCTCCTCCAGAAGTCATGCCGTGTCATCTCAAACTTCCACTAACATCTTCATCTGCTGGCCTTGACTTCTCACACACAGCACCCAAATTCCCCCCAGCTGGCAATGGCCTCGCCATATTTGACACCTGTCTACCTCCGATGCATGCAGGTCAAGGATGTTTCTGAATATTATGTTTTAGTCCAGATGAGTTTGTGACGTTATTGAGCTATTTATTTAGTAAGCTGTTGTTGGATAGAACTTTATCCTGAAATGCCAGCTCAGCCAAAATGTTAATCCTGTATTTCATAACTGTGGCTAACAAAATCTTTAATACTTTTTTTATTGCTACAACACGTACATCAAAGTACACGCCCCCAGTTTTTGTAATTTGGCAAATATTACATATACTGTAAAGCATTCACTCACATTAAGAGCCATGCTAATTCTATGTGGCCTTGTTACCATTTCATTGCTCAATATATTAATCTTCTGTTTCTTTTCAAGATTAATTTGAAATTAAATTTAAACGTTGCTGTTACATCTCCTCAAAAAAGAAAAAGAAGAAAAGAAAAAAAAAAATCAATGGAAATGGGCTTAAAACCAGAAATTTTAGACAGTTCAAACTTTTTGTGGCTTCCTGCTACAGTAATCAACTTGGGCACATAAAGTTTGCTTGAGTTGTTAGATATGGGGTGCAAGAAAGGTCGGCAGGAGAAGGTAAAAAGTCTGAAGTATCTAAAGTTTGGATATTTTCTTTTTTTTTTTTTTTTTTAAGAAAATAAACTTCAATGACAATGACAAAAGTTGCATAAAGGGATCATTTCTCTTTTGTTCTTATTCAGAGTCAGCTCCAGGGCTCCTGTGATGATGTATCATGTCAGCTACTCTAATTAAAATGCCAAGACATTAAATCAGCGCAAGAAAAGGAAGGACTTTTTTGGAGTTAGTGAATTGACTAGTGTCACTCTGCAACCAGACTATTACCAGCATCAGTGCAAAGGAGAAAACTGCAGAGTGGAACCAGGCATGAGCAGGAGAGGTATGAAGCTTTAAAAAATATTCAGGAACCTCTTAGCAAGGTAGGAAAGACAAGCAGTAGGGTGAAAAAGACCTCCCTCTTTTTGCAACAGTAAAATCATAATTTCTCACAGATTTAGCATTAAACCATAGATTAGATTAGATTGGATTAGATTAGCCCAGTTCAATCAGTAGAAGGACAGACACTGATTACCCTGAGCCAAGTGTTAAACGAGCAGTGATACCCAGATGGATGTTGAAAGAATAGAGCACCAATTCCCTCTGCCTGTATATTCTCCCTGTGTATGCAGCCCTCAGAGCACCTTATTAACAAGGAGCTCTCAGATTCTCCTGCTGGGAGCAGACAACAGCAAGAAGCAAACCTGTACAGTTATTTATTCCTTTATTAGAGATCCTTAAGCCACTGTTAATGAATCCTTTAATTTGCCTTTCTGCTATTATGGCAAGTAGTGGTAATGGTTCAAATTAACGTTCCCAAACACACATCTAATTAAGGGAGAAGCCATACTGTTGCAGTCCTTCATCAGTGAGATAAGGAGTGATTGAGGCAATAAGCCACCTCAAAGCAAGTTATAATCCTAAAAAGCAAGCTTAATTACCTTGCAGGAAAACATATAGAAGAAAGTCACCACTATTAGGATACTCTAGGTAAAAAAAAAACAACAAAACAACAGTAAGGTACATCTAAATATATATTAGCCAATTAAAAAGACAGTTGAATAGCTTTGAGACCTATTTCTGATATTAACTATATCATTTAAAAGTACAGCTAAGCTAGCCCAACTTGAAGTTAAAAAAAAAAAAAAGAAAATCCACATTTTAGGAATGAACTCAATCCAGGCAGTGACTGGTTCAAAATTTCAAGCACAGTAGGCTTGGGAAAAGAGGATAACTTCACTTTCCCTTTAAAAATAGACAGTTCTTCTTGCATGGTTTGAAAAAAACCACTAAGAAAAAAATAAAATTAAAAGTCACAAAAAAAGAAAAATAAAAATTTTGCCCTAAACTACTGGGTTTTAGACATGCTTTCTGTCGACTCTTGTTTAGCCAAAATGGATTAAACACTTTTAGCAATTTTTGATTTACCAAAACTAGAGCTGCTATGTGTTATGTACATTGTCAGGAGATGAGGAGGAAAAAAAGGCAATGCACAATTTTTCTGGGCAATTCACAGACTGTTGTATCCTTCCCCTAATCTGGTCTTTTCCCCCTTCAATTGACCTTTCCAAAGACACATATGGCAAAGCACTTTCACACAGCAAAGACAAGGTTGTTCTTGGAAAAATCCATGAATCTTTATGCCTACTGGTATTTCAAAATACAGAAATCACAATAATATTTTATTACATGCTAAATCAGTCCACCAAGTAACATACAGAAAAATATTTCATCTGAATATTTTATTAGAATTTATCAGAATAAGCTAAACAAGTAGTTTCTCATTTCCTTGAGTTTACTGAGGAGCTAATGCCTTGAGAGTAATCCTTCGCTGGTGCCACTTAATTATAAAAGTAAATTCTGCCCTGCCATATGGGTTGGCTTTTTTCTAAGAAAACAAATGAACTCCCAAGAAGGTTTCAAATTGCAATAGAACTCATTTATTTTTATCTGCCAGGTCACATACAATATTAAGAACAATGCCTGGGGCAAATTTTAAAGATACAGTTTCACGGGAGCACGGATTGCATGATTAATGTGAATGCACATACTAGCATTGGAGTGGTACCATTCACGGATTGCTGCTGATGGTGTAAGGAAACTGAAACAAGGCTACAAGACACCAGCTGAATCAACTCAATACCTATAGGAGAACTAGATGTTTCGCAGAACAAAAAAAAAAAAAAATTGTCAGCCAGTTACAACCTTCTCACAAGGAGTGGAAGACAACCTGCGGAAGCTGAGGGTGGGGAGATACAATTGTAAACCATCTATTTTTGCACAGCAACAGAATGCCCACAGACATCAGAAGACCACCCAAACTGGACAAGCAAGACTAATCTTAGCAATATAGGACAAACTTCCCAGTTACTGCCTGCTATGGTGAATACTGTAGAATAAAGTCTCTTGCCTATTTTTAGAGACCTCTATATCAAAATTATTTCTGTTCTTATTTTGTTTGCCTCAGCAAAATGTGACAAAACTCATTGTTTCTTGACTAAATTACTCATGGCCAACTTAAACTATCTGTTTTTTCTCAACACTGCTCTTCCATTTATACTGCTACGTCCTTTTCTAGATGTACCTGCTGATGGATTTATGAGCAGGTGCCTTGCACACGCTCAGCCTTTGTTATCCTGCACTACAATTCCTACTCTCTTCTCATCTGCCTTTTAGCAGACCTTCCTTATATTTCTAACTAACTTCATTAAACCTTGTTCAAGCATATAAAAACAGAATAGTACAAACTAGCACCAAAGTCTCCAAAGAAACTTGTGCAAAGAGATCAAAATTTCTCTATCACTCTGGGAGACACCTTTTGGCGTATCATAGGATCATATCTGTCTTTTCACATAGCTGCATGACATTGGCAACTCCCAACAGGAAAGCAGTCTGGATCCCAGCTGAGATATTTGCTACCATTCTCAATAAGACAAATCATAAATATCTTTAGAGGCTGTAGAACTTCATAAATGAAAGAGTCACCTGCTGCAAATATCAATAATGGAAAAGGTATTTAAAAATATCAATAATGGAAAAGGTATTTAAAAATTTAAAAATTTGTGTCAAACTTTCACAACAGTATTTTGATTTCTAAGGCAGAGGAATTTGGGAAGTCTTTATTAAATCCATTACGGTAGAAAAAGTCAATTATGAACATACATAAGATGAGCCAGAACACAGCTTCTGGCTGTGAAAGATCATTCCTCTAGTTTAGAATACCACCAACTTACTACAGCAGAATCCTGAAGGTGCAAGGATGGGGTGGGCTGACCCTGGCTGAAGACCAAGTTCTCATCAAAACATTCCCCTCCTCAATTGGGCAGGAAAAGAAAATATAACAAAAGGTGCATGAGTTGAGGACAGGGAGACATCACTCACTGATTACCTTCATGTGCAAATAGAAACAACTTGAAGAAATTAACTAAATTTATTACCAATCAAGATCAGAGTAGAATAAAAGATGCAAAAGAAATCTTAAAAACACCTTCCCCCATTCCTCCCTCCTTCCCAGACTTAACTTTATTCCTGACTCTTTACCTCCTCCCTACCAGCAGCAAAGGGGGACAGGGGAAGGGGGGTTATGGTCAGTTCATCACACGTTGTTTCTCCCATTATTCCATCTCAGGAAGAGGAGTCCTTCCCCTGTTCCAGCATGAGATCCCCTCCCATGGAAGACAGTCCTCCAGGGACTTCTCCAACATGGATCCTTCCCACAGTCTGCAGTTCTCCACGCACTGCTCCAGAACGGCTACCTTCAACAGGGTGCAGTCCCTCAGGAAGAAACTGCTGGTCCCCCCACAGAGTCACAAGTCCTGCCAGCAAACCTGCTCCAGTCTGGGCTCCTCTCTCCATGGAGCCACAGGTCTTGCCAGGGTGAGCTTCCTACAGGGTCGCAGCCTCCCTCAGGCATCCCCCTGCTCCAGAACGGGTCTCCTCCACGGGCTGCAGGCGGATCTCTGCATACCTATGGATCTCCACGGGCTGCAGAGACACAGCTGCTTCACCATGGTCTGCACCCCGGGCTGCAGGGAAATTTGAGCTCCAGCATCTGGAACATCTCCTCCCCTTATCTTCTCCATTGACCTTGGTGTCTGCAAGGCTGTTTCTCTCACATTTTTTCACTCCTTTTTTCTGTGGGCGTAATTATTTGTGCTCACTAACTTCTATACCTTCTTAAATATGTTATCACAAAGGCATCACCATTGCTGCAGCCTTGACCTGCAGCACATCTGTCTTGGAGCCAGCTGGCATTGGCTCCACTGGACATTGGGGAAGCTCCCAGCAGCTTCTGACAGAAGCCAATCCTGTAGCCCCCTTCCACACCAGAGGCTTGCCATGAAAACCCAGTACACTTGTTCTTGTGTGGATGTTGGACAAGTAAATAATAATGTGAATACTTCTCTTGGCAGTGTATAGAGTAATATAAGTTTATTTGTACCTTTGTCATGTGCCCCATTGCCCATTTTCTGTCTCTACCAGTGACTGGGTAGCAAAGAGAAATCCATGCTAGAAGGCTACAAATTATCATTTTCACAACTGAACAGGAACTTTTCACTGTTCAGATCTTACTGAGATCACATTACACATATTTTTCCCATTAGTTTTTCAGTACTGAGGTGCTAGTACAAGAAGACAATAATAAAAAAAGTTGAAATATTCCAAGACAAATAACTACACATCAAAATATATTTCATCAGGAAGAACGAATTAACAGTGCATTCTCTTCACTGTCTTTACAAGAGCACAGTTGTTGCTTAGGACAGAAAATGAATTCTTCAAATGGCTCTTCAAATATTTGAATCCAGAGAGGCAGATATTCAAGAAACTTGTACTAAAATTTTGTCCACAGGGCATAGCACAAGTATGGTACTATTAATGCTCTGTACAGATGGCCCTCTGCGAAAAGTAACTAAAATCAGTACACTAGGGGGAAAAAAAGCATCAACATGGCCAGTTCAGACTATGAAAGGCTGCAAAAATCATTCCTGCAAATACGGAGAAAACTTGACATGATATTCACAGTGAATGGATTCGGTCTACCTGCAATGGGGACTACCAGCAGAAAGTGCGTAATCAGTAAGATTATCAGTATGATTGACACTTGCAGTTTTGGGCCTACAGCACCCTGACAATTAGTTGCTAGTCTCTGAATCTAGGACCCCACGATGTACAACAACTCATGGGGCACAATGCCTAAAGAACAGAAAGGTGTGTAGCAAAAAGGATGTACTCATACCAATAATACATACAATTAGAGAAAACTGCTGGCAAGTTTAGTTATTCTAAAGGAAGATCTCCATGGCCAAACACAACAAGAGTGGAAAGGTTAAAATTTAGAATGGAAATGCAGGATAAGGAAAGGGAAAATCAATACCTTCTATGAACAAATAACAGCCAACTATACTGAACGGCGTAAAACAAAACTGCTGTTATAATGTTAATAACACTGAATATTGTTATTTTTTTAATTTTATTCAGAACAAGAGATACAAAGCTCTAAAGCATCATTAACTTAAAGGAAAAAGAAATATTTTGATTTATGGGATCTTTTGCAAAAAGCAGAATTAACAGCTGATTTTTGCTGTAGTCACTGCTTATTCAACAAAATTATCCAAAGCTTATACCATAGGCATTCAAAAGGCTTCATCAAAAACATTAGTTTAAATGAGCTATTTTTTAGTCAGATTTGGACTCCAGATTAACAGTATAGGGAATAAAATAGGAGAGGAAGGAGGGAAAAGTTTTCTTTTTTTTTTTCCTAACAGCTATTGGAATACCTGTACAGAGTGCAACTGATCCAACACCCATTTCCATGGGTCTGGGGCCTGGGGAGAGGCTCAGAAAATTAATGGTGACAGTCCTTCCAGAGTAGCAGCAGTTGATAACCTCACACATTGTTTCATTGGGTAGCTTACAGAATTGAAAAATCAACATCAAGGCACAGAATACCCCACTTCATGTGGGACAAAGATATATACATACATATACGCACACACATACCTATTTCCACACTCAGAAAGTTTTCCCCTGTAGATAAGCAACCTCTACTGGCCCATGGAAAAACGTTTTCTTGCATTTTATGACTCTGCATTTTGAATGTCATTTTCAGCTAAGAAGCAAACTGGGAAACAGAAATATATTCCAATGCTAAACCTAATAGATAAGTGAAATGACTAGAACTTTGTTAATTCAAAAGTAAAATATATTCAGAAGGCAGGTGTGAATAATAACTTTAGATGGTTTAATTTTTTTTGGCCAACCAAGATATTTTACTTCACCTCATATGCTAAGAGGAAAAAAAAATAGTGCTCAAGGACTGTCTCAAGGTCACTGCTTCAGTGTTGACATCGAAGACAGCGTCACTGTTGATCGCAGCTTGCAGAGTGCTCTCCTACCGTGCAAACAGTGACCATCACCAACTTTACCACTAATTCAGCAGTCTTCAACAGATCGCTTCTGGCTTTGTAGTGAATAATTATTAGAAACATCCCAACACAGAGTCACACTGTGTAGCCAAATTTGGGATCATCCTAAGCTTCATGCAATGGCAACTTTTGTCAGATTTCTATACGGCACCTGCTTGTTCTACCATATGCACACAAAGATTGTGTACTCCAGGACAGTCCTCTTAAAAATTATAACAGTGGAAGCTGTTATAAACCTTGATGCCAGGCAGGCAGTCCATCTTCTAACACTGAGCAGGAATAAGAGAAATAAACACACCTAACATACAGTTTAGTGGGTCTAGAAGGCAGGGGAGTCACACAAGAGCACACTGACATTGGAATTTGGCTAAATATTGCTTATCCACAAAGAACAAAATCCAGTCTGGTGCAATAAAAAAAAGAAAAGAGATTTCTCACCTTGCTCCAGCAATAAGCTCTTTTTGTCCTGGGTCAAATGTTAACTGTGAGAAGTCCACAGCATCTTCTGCTTTGAACACGTGTAGCCAAGGGGCAATTTCTAAAAACAATCAAGAAATACAACTTTTACTATAAATGTTATAGGTGTAGTACATCAGGTAGCCACCATTAAATCTGCAGATATTTCATGTGGGTCTGCAAGTTTTCTCCTTATGGTCCTCTAAGGAAACATAGGAGACTTTCACCACCATGCCATTTAATTTATGATACAGGCCTGTAAAATATATATGGCAGCCACCTGATACACACTTGAATCAAGTATCCATAGTTTGTTCTGAATTGTTTTTCCTCCTTGGATAAAGCAGAAAACAGCACAGTACAACTGCAATTCACTGGCACATACTCAAGTAAAGTTAAATTTCCATGCATCAAAACCAGCTGAGGACTAGAGGGTTTTTTTAGTCAGCTATTTAGTTATTTATTTTCTTTACAAAAGGATCTGATTAAGTGAAAAGCAATGAGGAAAACAAGCAAATTTTACTTTTCAGCATTTTCACAATAAAAAGGTTGAGAAATGAAGGATGAAACAGGAAAAATGCCTGACAATCATTACACTTCTTTTTTTTCACCTTCCTTTCTCAGACCAATTTAGTGCTACATTAAGCAAGGCAGACAAGCATGCGAGTTGCTGAAAATCAGCAAGGGGCTTTACTTGTATTCAGAATATAAACTTGTTCCTACTTTCAAACTTAAGCACACATAAATAGCTGCAAATCAAGTCCTTAAATATTTTCATTACTGGTAGTTATTTTTTTCATTCATATCACAAACTGGACACTCAACAGTTTGGCTAAATAAACACAAGCCAGTGGGAACAGAGCATAACTGTTTTTGTTTTTTTTTTTTTTACTTTTTAAAATAGACACACAGAATATATAGAATTGCTGTAACAATAGAAATGGTAGAAATGGCTCTCTAAAAAAAAGTCCAGTGGTAGAAAAACCTCATCCTCTAGAATTCCACAATTCTCAGGACATTGATTGAAGCTTTTTTTGAGTGTTTTTTTTTAATGTAGTCACAAAGTAGTGGTCTGGAACTTTTATGAAAGGTGAAGAGGGCTGAGTCCGTACAGCACAACAGGCTGTGGGCCTCTCTGTTTGAAGATTACAGGTGTGAAACAGTCACTTGAAAGACCAAATGCGAGCACATGGTCATGACCATTTGGAACACGGAGTCGAAACCTCCCTGAGGATGCTGCAGAAGTGTAATTTTTGATACTGGTATCATTAGCAACCTGAGTTGCAGCTCAGGTTAAAAACATTCATTCTAAGCTCTCTTCTTCACTCATGAGCGTATTTTTGCTTTTGCAAATGTCTCAGTTGAAATAATCCATGTCTGGTGCCTGTTTCAGGATGATTTGTTCCTAATTTAAAGTTTTAGCACAAGTGGGCTATCCATTCCTAAGGAATGGGCCCAGGAGAAAAATGTTATTCTGTGTCAAAACGTGTTCAGTCATTGCAGACAACCATTAAACGCAGTGTGCAGAAGCTGTATCATCATATACTTTGGAAAAACAGATGGAACTGTGAAATAGAATCACTTGTGTGTCAGAAAAGTAACTTCTGCATTTTTAATGTCAGCCTGTGTGCATCTGGGCATTTTCAGGTTTGCAATGCCATTTTGTACATGTTCTGCAGTACTTCTAGCTAAATTCACTGTTGGTTTCCATCTGCATTGGATGGGTGCTCAAACCAGGGTTCAAACGCTGGAGTGGAAAGGGGATATGGTCACATATTAGAGAACTGTGATTACAGCTGCCAGCAGCCATTACTGCAGATGCTGTGCAGAGAATCCAGCAGGATTCTGAGGGAGGAAAACACTCATACACATTACAGGCCTGTATATCCTTATACATACTTACTGATCTATTTTTATTTAAATATGTATATATATATGGCTACACAGGCAAGCATAAAAGAGGTGTTTATTAAATTTTTTGTGCTTGATTTTGCAGCCTTAACTTTTCAATCATGCATTTCCTATGAAACAATCAATTGCAAAGCTCTAAAACATTAAGAAATTACGTAGGACACAAAGATGAGGAAATCCAGAGGTAAATCATGAAGAAGCTCACTTGCTGGCAAAAGAAGAAAAAAAAAAAAGAGAACAAAACAAAAATACAGCCAGACCCACTGTGGAAACATCAGTCTCTGAAAGAGAGACAAGGTAAGCAGTTGAGAATAGAATTACCTCAGCTCTATATTGGCAGGACAAGTGAGACCCTTGGTCTTCTGAAAGAAGAGGAAAGGAGTGGCTCCCCACAGCATGGGAGGCCAGGGACAGCTCAGTACACAGAAGTATGGCAGAGCCAGAAGGCTACAGGGAAGACTGAGATTCAGAGCTCAATTCTCTTCCACTTGTCCTGCTGTCTCAGCAAGACACAATAAAGCTTCAAGGCACAGCAAGCAGGTGATTGAGACCACTTCCAGGTTTGGAGCAAGGGAGCAGGGGCAGGCAGGGCAAGGCAAGCCCAGGCTGGAGAACAAGAATGAGGACTTGCTAAGAAATCTCTCTGAAATCCGATTCCCTCCAAAATATAAATTATTTTATCCTGTCTGTTGCATTCAGCAGTGCTCTTGCTTGAGGGAATAAGGTCAGGAAGAGCAAATGGCTGCTAGAGCTCTTCTTCAGAAAACACTCTGAAACTGTATCTCTTGTGTGTCACAGTGGCAGCGTGTGTCACACAGAAATAAGCATTTATGAGATAAAGCTACAACTTCAAGACACTTTTGTAAGGGAAAATGAACAAAAAAACAGTGCCTGCAAAAAAAAAAAAAAAAAAAAAGAAGGCAATCCAACTCCATTTACACTGCAAAAGTAAAAGCTTATGTAACTAATTAAAAGAATAATAAATTCATTTTCACAAAAACAGTGAAATCTAGCTGAAAACCCATAGGTGAAACAAGACTTTTTAGTTTTGCTATAAATTATCTCCTTAGAGTCAAAAATTCATAATTAGCTACTAAAGGCCCATAATTTTTTTTTTCCAATTAAAACTATAACAGTAAAGTAGTAAGAAGTAATAATTTAAATTTATTAATTGTTTTCATGCAGATGCAACATGACAAGCTTTACACAATAACATAGCTGTACATTTTGTGTACTACAACAGTACCATAAAAAAATGTGTAAGGCAATTAAGCTGCCCTGCCAACACGTAACCCAATAGTATTGCTTGCTAGTCACAGTAACAAACAGCAACATCCCTACCCTTTCCAATCCTAACCCTCCCCTTCCTGGCATTCCCCTCCCTTTCCTCTGCCCTCACTTCATGTGAATTACAGTAAAACACCAAGCCCTTTATTGACTTCTCTCTTCTCACTCCCGATACTGAGAACACTTATTGAAACACACCTTCAGCCTGGATTTGTTTTTCCTTAGAAACTACGTAGGCACGTTTGCCATTCTGCAGACGCCGGTCCAGGACTCAAAGCTGTCCAGGGAAAACTATCATGGTATACACACAGTCATGACAGCAGGTGATTGTCAACACACACTGCATCCTTTTGGTACATTCAAGACATACTTACCCTTAGCAACAACAAACAAAAAAAACTTTTGTTGCTATTATAGGACTGAAATCTGCAGGCTTTATAACTCAAAAATATTCCCAAAAAAAAAATTTTCTCATGGAACTAAAAGATGGATGTTGAAAAATAAATCTTTCTGAGAAGGCTACAGCTCTCTTTCACAAGCTGGGAATCGGGTGTTATGGGTTTTCCTGGGGGGTTCAGGTTTTGGGAGGGAGAGTTAATAGCTTAGATTTAATATAAAACAAAGTTTGTCATGGTTCATAAAATCTACAGCAAAGCAAACACACTGGATTCCACCCAGCTCCTAGGAAAGGTCAAGGAATTCTCTTAAAGAGGTTTAAAGACAAAGGAGGTTAACAATCAAAGCTGGGCAGAAGGACATTAGATATTCATNAAAAAAAAAAAAAAAGAAAAGAAAGACCAGAAACCTGTCTCTGTTTTACTTTAAATTTAGTATCTGCCCAACAGGCCATGACTTGTTTGGTTTACATTGTCCAAGGACTTGCCAAGGGTTGAGCTCTACAGTTCTTTGCAAATGAAATTGTAAAGTTCCCTCTAACCTGAGTTTCATTCCTCAGTACTTCAAAGTAGAGCTACAGTAAACAGTAAAATAAATTGAGAAATTACTTGCAAGGCATAGAAGGGTATGTTTAGAAGCAAATTCAGAAGTGATCTTTAATAATAACACAATCTGGCAAATAACAAAGTCCAAAGACAATAAAGACCTCTTGATTTCATTTAAAAATTAACATAGATATTAAAAGTTTCAGTGGTGTTTACGGTGTATGTATGTGACACTTCATGCCACGGTGTCCTTTTTGAAAATAGTGAGCACAAAGTTAAACCTATGCACAGCAGCACCTTCTTGAAGAAACTCTGTTGGCAAAATAACAACAATAGCAATGATAGTAATACCACGGCAACAATACCATCACAATAACAGCAACAACAGCAATAATACCACAGTTGAAAACTAGCAGATTTGCAATATTAACAAAAGTCTCTGGGTGGCATCAGTACAACAAACTCACTAATCTTATCAGAAGAAAACTAAAATATATTTCTGCATGCTGAAGCTATTTTATAATTAAATGTATCCAATCTAAGGATGACACAATAACTCCATCTTCCTGATGCTGTGTAAAAATATTAGCCTTAGATCTCTTCCTGTGATACTCGAGTTACACTCCTATCCCCTTCAAAGGCAGCGAAACATGTCAGAAGTCTCCCCAGGGATGTGCCACAGTGACTCCCTTACATCACCCCCAGTGCCCTGGTGACAGTCCCATTAACCCCAGGGGAATCTATTAAGCAAGGTGTCAGGTCTGGCAAGAGGAGATCCACCTGTTCACTCACTCAGCATGTCCTGCCTGGGGGTTTATTTGTAACATTTGTGCTTGAAGGACACAGCTAGGAGCACTTGTAAATGCTCTGCCGTGACGTTTTTGGGACACCAGAGTCTCTAACTATATCAAAACTAGAACTGAGAAAAACAGGATTTTCTTCAGCAGCTTCTGTGCATCATTGGTATCGATTCAGCGTGACTGTTCTCATTTTAAAATTACATTATATTATAAATATATCGGTGAATAATAAATTCACTCAGAACAACTTCAGGTTAACAAGCATTGCTCCGTGTTGGGAAAATAGGCAAGAAAAATGGCATGACAGAGCCTGTTGCAGAATCTTTTATGATTCACTTTTGCCTATACTTTTTTCTTACACTTCCAATCAGCAGTTTTCCTATCCCTTTCACACTGTATTCTCTCCTCACAGAAATGTATTAAATACACCCTTGCTGGTAAGTCATTGACTCACTGCAGATGAAAGGAAAAAAGGTGCCACGGCTCAAGTGAATAAAGGAAATACATGCCAACTTTATTCCACAGGTTCCAACTAAAAAGAAGACTCCATCAAGAAAGTTCAGCAAAAGAACAGCTGTATTACTTCTGAAACCAATCTCAATTCACACCCCTGCTTACCAGAAAGGGGCTGAGGCCTAGTTTGTCAAAAATATAACTTATTTTTCTAGAACTTATTCAAGGCATGTGTTGCTCAGCATTGCATGCATGCAATGCTTTAAATAATTTTGATCCGTAAGTAAAAAAAAAAGTAAATACTGGGAAGAAAGCAGCTATCGTTACAAACAGGTAACTGACAATATAAGATATCATATACAGGTTGTTTTTTTCCCAGGTGAGCTTCCAAAAACACAGCTGCACACAAACTTCTGGATCAGGCATCAGGGCTTGTCTGGTTGTCATTGTAATGGAAAGATACCTATGCTGCACCTGAGCAACTACTTTGTGAACTCCTCAGGCTGCAGTACCATGAAGCTCCATCAACTGCGGTGATTCTATTTCTGGTACAAAGTGTTTAAACCCATACAAATGGAACTTATTCTTTATATACTTGCAAAGTCATACTTTATTTTTACTTTCTTTGAACCAAATTCCTACTCTAACCTTAGCTTAGCTCTATAGCAAAACCGGCCAGAGCAGGCTTTTCCCAACTGGTTTACTTCTGTTGGATGCATTAACCATGAAATCATTAAAAGTGTCATTTATTTTAAAAATTAAAATCAAAGATATGATAAAAGAATCACAAACAAAAAAAAAAAACACATCAAACAACTATAATTAACATAGCAAATATTTTTCAATTTCTCTTACAGAAAAGATTCCTTCTACGGGTCACAATACTCCAGCAAAAACAATATGCTAAACTACATTCATTTCAAAACCTAAGCACAAACATCTGCCCTGCTCTTCTTCCATAAGGCCCTGCTGGAAGGCGAGCACTTGGAAGACAGCAGCTCACAGCGACGCAGAGAAGGCCTGCCCATTACAGGCTGCTTTTCCTTTAATTCCAGACATACTCTTTCTATATGCAGTGTTATGTTGGTAGATCTGCTTCCAGGACCATATGACCCTGCTTTATGACCCTGACTGCTTATGCAGTCTGCTTATGCTTATTGCAGAACTGTATCCCCAAGGTGACTGCCTTGCCCATGCTGTGGAGCTTTATTCCACAGGTCTGGAGAAAATCCCACAGGGAGATTCTGTAGAGTGCCCCTTGTCTAGGCTGTACATCCAGAGCTGCTGTGGGAGGCAAAGCCAGGCCCACCCAACACAATTACAGACCTGGGTCAACAGTCTGGGTATTCATTAACCCTTTCTACATGCTCCTATTGCTGTGCTCCTTTAGCATGCATGGCAGGGGCAGACAAAACAATTCTTAATGCATCCTACAATAGTAGAGCTTAAAGGTAGGATCAACACTTCATTCTGGTTCCAGAGCTGAAGTTAAGTAGAAGGAGAAAGAAAATGCCCAAGTAACACACCATTAAGTACTAGGCACATTTGTACAACACCAGGATGAATTAGAAGGCACCAGGAAGGTGCTTTTTCTGTAATTTTTTATACACAAGAAGGACAAACTTAGTCAAATAAATGAGGAGTAAGCAAGTCTCTAACATTTAAACCTCACAGAAATAAACAAATGTTTTCTAGAAGAAAAAATACAAATTGAAAAGACAATCCCAGCTCAACGCTCCAGCAAAATTCCGGGTCCACCAGTTACTAGAATGTAGTTGGCACGCCCACTTTTTCATAGATAAGGTACAAACATCCATATGTCAAGCCTAAGGAGCACCACGGATGTAAATAGACCTAATGATCTGTGCTACCAGAAGGCTCTAACAACCTAAACAGAGTACACCAGAAGCAGGCTGAACACAACATATGTGGAGAAGAGCAGTAGTTCAACAACAAAAAGAGAGCATCACCCAACACCATTTAATGCTTTTCTGGAAAATGAAAGGATTAGGACAGGTGGATCTGTTACAGTACTCAGTATTGCACTTTAATGAAAAAGACATTTCACTTGCAATACAGAACTCATTTATACCAGGGCTGTGTACATAAGTAAGAGTATGTGGATGGACATCATAACCGGGACATGAGAAAATACATGTTTAGTCAAGCCCTTATTTTTAATAAAATTGAAAATTCAAAATGTTTCTTATAGAAATTATGAATATGTTGTAATCTGAATAATACATTGAAAAATATAGACATTCTGGTAACTAGTGATTAGACAGTAGGAACCCTACAGTTTCCAAAAAAGGTGTCCAGGAAGATACAAGAAAACAAAACATCTCTTCTTCCCTCCAAGGCAAAAAAAAGAAAATTTTGTCTAGGCAGGGTTATTTAATGCAATCCAGTCCTCTATAAAGGAAAAGATGAAGTTACAAAGTTGCCCAGAATGATTAAATCAGCAACCACAAACGAAAAGATTCCTCTTTTAAGTCTTACCACACCACATTTGGTTCTCCTTTGGAAACATGAAAACATGTCAGAGCTCCATCTGCAGTTCAGAGCTCATCTTTGCTTATAGGGAGGGGGGGAGGAAAAAAAAAAAAAAAAAGGAAAAAAGAACCAACAGAAAGACAAAGCAACCTCAAAACTACAGATCCCTTTCAAGATGCAATATTCTGGAGGTCTCTAGATCCCATAAACAAGCCAGCTGCCTATCTTCTACTAAACAATAAAACTTAATACAGACCTGAAGCTTGCTTTTCCATACAAAGAGAACTGCAGAAGCCAAGAAACAAATATCTATATCTAGTCTCATCTAGAAGCTCTGCTAGCTTCTCGTACTCCTCTCCACTTTAAATCATTTGCAATAAAACAAATCCTGAGACCATAAACCTCTTGATATTCTCCAGAAAGTTCACCACCTGTTTACTCTGCATTCATTTTACGAACAGCTATTACAGCTTCAGAACAATTTTGGAGGTAATGAGGCAGGGCTGTAAGTAATTTATTATTAATGGGGAAAAGAGAAAATGAAGCATACTTCCTACAGTGTATGTTTCTTGACTTTGAATGCATGAAAACTTGAACTTTTTTCTTAAGCCTATGGTAGACTTACTTCCTTCTATCCAACTACTCTCATCTTTCATTGATTTTCTCAGTAGGCACAAAGTGGCTGCCCCAGCCACCTGTCTACTGCTCTCCAGGCAGGGCAGACGCAGCCACAGCAGCGGCCCTGCCCCAGTTCCCTCACCTGCTTTTACAGTCCACTCTAACCTTCAAGGTCTAAAATCTAGCCTGCATTCCTGTTACCTCTGCCCTGCCAGAGCTCCCCAGCTAGAAGTACATATTGCTGCATTCTTATGTGTGTGCATATGTCTATTACGGGGATAATTAAAGGGAATTTGGGTTCTGACTGTCTGTGCCCTCAGGGAAGAGACGGGAACATCTGCTGCAATGCCTACGTATTTCTTATTTTTCTGAACAAGGGTTTGGAATTGTTTATGCTTCATTGTTCAAACACACATATTGCATACAAATATAAGAAAGGGTAAGGGAAAAAAGACTGAAACCCCCACCTAGATGAAAGTGGTTTCAGCGCTACCAGCACAGTCAAAAACCACTAACTTCACACCTCATCCAACACAGAGCCCTAATGCTCTTCCCAGGGAGAGCAGCCACTCCTTACATTACCACCTCTGGTCCCTGTGCCGCTGCTGCCAATCTTCCTGAATGTGATGGAGAGACAGACTGACCACGAAAAACATTTGACATCCTCAGTCACGCACTCTATTCAGAGGGGTTTAATCTTTCACATTTTAACACTTACATGCTGGCTTTGGCAGCCAGCCAAAGAATTCATTTTGAAGGAAATCATGTTGTATAGTTATGGGAAATCATTATTTAGTCTCAAGACGGAGTTCTGTAAAGAAATCTGCTCAATTTTAATACATGTATTGTAGAGAGCAGAAACAGAAAGCAGACTGCCCATAGACAGTTACATGCTGTTATTTTTGCTGGAAACATCTATGCTTCAATTTGCAAGACCTTTTTTGCTAGAACTGACCATCCGGCAATGATGCATTCTTACTTATGTTGGTATATGAACATAATAAACTTTTGCATTTACATTGTTTCAGCAAAATAAAATTTCTTGATCCTATCAATTCTGCCCGAGACTGTAGCTCACAAAATACAGGTCTGATGATACTTCATGAAGAAATACAAAACCCAAGAAAATAAGACATATTGTAAAGACAAAGGGTATAGAGAACAAAGCCTGACACTAATCTTTGTAAGAGTTTGGAGCCAGGACTTCAAAGACTAATATATTCTCCACCTCCTCCACTCCCCCACCACAAAAACAAAAAAGGTCCCCCAAAGCCAGAAAAAAAAAAGCAAATAACAAGCAAGAAAAAAAAAAAATAATAAAGAACCACAAAATTACAATCAGCACTTCTCTTTGTAGAACTTACTTTTGTTCTAAAAGTCACTGCTAAACTCCAGGGGTTTGTCACTATTAACAACTACTTTAGTAGATTTACTGTAGAGCTGGCTGTAAAATGGTCAGGTCCTAATTCTTAGAAATGGTAGAAAAGAGCCATAAATCCATCAAAACAAACTCTGAAGTGAGCACTGGAAATGGAAAGACAAGCTTATGACAAGCCAAAGTTTGGGCCAACCTCAATATGACAAATTGTCATGAAACAAGTAAGTATCTACCATGTTCAGCCACGCAAAATCAGCTGCTACCCAGTGTCCTAAAGTCTTGTCAACAGCAGACAAGCACTGCCACAGAAGGAAAACAGGGAAGAAAGCACATAGAAAAAAAAAAAAACACTTTGAAGAAGCAGACTGTGGTTCTCTATTTCCACCCAATCTATCTAATAAACAGAATGTATCGTGGTAAGGTTATTTAAGAAATTAGGAAGAAAATCAAAACTTTAGGTAATGTTTTTCCTCCCCACCTCTTAAGATTCTTGAAATTTTTGAACTTGAAGCAAGGCCAAAGGGTGGGCCAATCTCTCTGCCAAAGTGATAGGCAGCAAAAGGTGACATTCAGTGACAGGCAGTAAGTGCAGCAGATGCCACCAAGTGACAGCAATACAGGCCCCATAAACACTGCACAGGATCTGGAAGGGAAGACCGCTGGGATGAGTCTTTCCAGTAACTGTGTCACTACCAAGTATGAAAACAAAGTTGCCCAGGATCAAATGGACAGTAACTGCAATTGCTGAGATAATTTCTGAACTAGCAGTCTAAGTTACTTAGAATTATAGAATGGTTTGGGTTGGAAAATATCACTAAGATCAAGTCCAACTGTTAACCCAGCACTGCCAAGTTCACCACTAAATCAACTCCCCAGGCACCACATCTCCATGTGTCTTGAATACATCCAGATATGGTCACTCCACCACCTCCCTGGCTCAGCACTCAGCAATGCTTTCAATGAAAAAGGTTTTCCTAATACCCAATATAAGCCTTCCCTGGCACAGCTTGGGGCCACTTCCTCTTGCCTCACCAGTTGTTACTTGGGAGAAAAGACCAACCCACACCTTGCTATGGCCTCCTCTCAGGCAGTTGTAGAGCATGATAAGGTCGTACCTGAGCCCCCTTTTCTCCAGCCCCTTCTTATGAAAAGAACTGAAATTCTATCTGGTGGGGAAAAAAATGAAATAGAAAACATCAGAGCAATATTATGCTCCCTCTTGCTTTAAGCATACACACAAAAAAACTGACAGAACTTCATCTGCATATGAGCTCTAGTTCTTGATTGCTGATCTGTCTCTTTAACATATCCCAGTTTGGACAGTTTACAACCTTTTAGCAAAAATACAGCTCTTTTGAAGAAGAAGAAAAAAGAAAAAGAACAAAACATCCAGATTTTAAGTCCATCTGCCCACTTCGTACAGTTAGTAGAATGTGGCAGGAGCCTCTCAGTCATTCTGCTCTTTGTTAACAACTAGAGAACTGCACATGCTCTAAAGAGCCACGTTAGGGCAATAAGGAACAAATCAGCCATGGAAAGACTCATAGGACATGTCTGCACAGCTCACTAGCCATTGTAGCCACTGCTAATTTTATATTATCGAAATTTATGAAAATTATTAGCATTCCATGAAGGTCCAGCACTTGACTGGGATGCCAAAAATAATTGTGAATTGATGCTTGCTTTACAACATGATCACTTTCGGCGGGGGGAAAGAAACTAAGTCATTGCTTAGAGAATTCAGCCCCTGCCATTCCCTCATTTTTATGGGAATGGGCACCAGTGATGCTGGGTGATTCAGGGAAATATAGGAGGATAGTAACCTTCAGTCTCCAAAGATATTTTTTAATTTACAGTAAAGAGTTGAAGGTTGCTCTTCTTCATCAGAAGCTTAGTCTCCTATACAAAAGTAAAAGCAAACCCAATTCAATACAAAAAAAACCAAAATATATATAGAACCGGTAAGGGAATTAATTTCCTCCTTAAGAGGGGCTGGTTCTTGGCAAGGTAGTGCAAACAATCACGTAGTCCTATCATCTAGACAAACCAAAGTTGAAACATCTAGCAATCAACATTTCTTCACTGATGAATCACCTTCATTTAAAGAAAAACCCAAAAGACGATAGGGTATGGAAAGCAGTACACCTTAATCTCACTGCAGATGCTGGCAGGTCATCTTTGAAATGTATTTATGAAAATTTGGGAAAAAAAGGAAAAACTAAACAGCTTAGTAGACTACTACTAGTTTAAAAGAAAACTTGCAAGATTAGGAGAAAGAGAAGAGTACAAACAAAAACAAGTTCATATGCCATTTATCCTCCTTCTTTCAGCCCACATATTATTTCCTCTTGGCACAAGTTAAGTGCATGCACTCTGTACACAAACCGCAGGATAAAATGAGCAGAGCAATGTACTGAGTCTATATTACTTAGACAAACATCAAGTAAGGGAATTCTGTGGTGGTCAGACAATAAGGTTAAGAAAATATATTTCTTAGGATTCTCTAACCAAGGAATCAAAAATAACTATGCTATTTTTCTTTTCTGGTTAACCTCAAGTTGAAATGAAGGGTTTAAGTTCATTTCTTCTATGGATTGAGACATGCTATTTTTGAGCATGTTTATTCAACAGATAACTTTGTTACAGCACAGTATGTATTTAAATTATCACTAAATATAGCTTCTAAAATTATGTAAATTTATAGGTTTTTGTTGAGACAGCACAACTTCAAATTCTGATTATTTTATGGGAGCCTAGAAGAATGAGACTTGCCCCAGAGCAAATGATCTCTGCTGTTCTCCCAGTATCAATTAAGTCAAGTTCACAACTACACTTTATTTCTTACAGAAAAGCCTAAGAAATTCAACTTTATGCAAGCAAACTGCAGGACAGTCAATACTTAAAATTTCACACCTGAAACTGGATTTAGGTCAATTGTTTTCCAGCTCACTCACAGGCTGCTAAGCAGTCATGATGGCCCCTTCAGTTCTACCTCATGGATAGGGTCTGTCTACAGAACGAGTCTTCAGCTAAGTTTTCAAAGGTCTGGTGTTTCAAAGTTGAGCAAATGTGTGTGTCTGGGGAAACAAACTGCTACTGTAACTACTTTTATCCTTTTTATTGATTGTTTTCATTTTTGGTTTTGTTTTTTTATAATCTAATAAAAGTTCAGGTCCACAGAGAGCTACCACAAAGGTTCTGTAGAGCAGGTGGACTGTGAAATGCTGGAAATATTTAGACAAACATTACATAACTCAACTGTTTTGCTTTGGGTTTTTTTGCTTAAGAATAGTTCAACCTTTACAAAACGTCATTGTTTCTCATAGAGCAAATGGGGTTTTTACAGCCTCTTCTAACTGTTCAGGTTAACACTTTACTATAATTCCTTTACTATAATAAGAGAATGGTTTTTTCCAAGTAGCTGACCATCAGTAAACCCTAATACACTCAGCTAATACTTCATACCTGCATGCAAACAAAAGTATATCCAAATAAAATAAAATTTAATAGAAACAAAATTTGTAAGAGTACCTTTAATGAGTAGGTTATTTAAGCCCTTTTTTCTGTCTTAACTCTTCAAGCATAATTTCCTTTTTTTTGTAAACATTTGGAAACGTGTGTAAAGATCAAGGATCTCAAACTGAGTCTCTGTGTATCCATTCTGTAATCTGTACCTTCTTTTCTTTCACCCAGTTCTAAGTTACACTTGATTTATAAGCCCTTGACTCTATTAGAATTAGTTAGTATAGCTGATGAATTCTTAGCATATGCAGACAGTTTTTTTTTTTTTTACTTTCTTATTTAGCCTGCATTTCAACAGATTAGAACATTTTTTGCACTTCTAACCACAGAAGAGAGAGAGAAAGGAACTTCAAAGACGGACCACGCATCATCAGTCAGTTTCATCACATGAAACACTGAACTGCACACTCCTGGGCTGATCCTGTCAATCCCTCCAATACTTAGAGGTCTATTTTATATAAATCTGTTTTCTGTGATAATTCCTAACAACTTTAAATAATGAGAAAAGGAAACTTTCAATTTCCAAGGAAGACACAAAGCACCTTATAGTTTAAGGAAGCTCTATGACAAGAAATTTTAGAGCTGCCAACATTTTCTGATCTATAGCAGAATTTCTTTTTTATAGATTCTGGGAGAGCAAAAAGGTGCATTATGCAGTACTAATATTAATTATGCAGATAGACAAATTACAACATTAATATTGTGTAAGAGAGCCATAAAATGAAATCTTTGAGATCATGTCAAAAATTCTTTCAAAGTGTGTGCATCTCCTGCTACTGCATCTTCTTTTTCCTCTTCCACCAGCTAACAAAGTACTTGAGCAAAAGTTCTCAGCTGATGGGTGAAATTCTTGCCATTTGCTATCAGAAGATATATCACAGTCTTCAACTGAAACTATTTAGCTGGAAAAAATCAGTGCCAGAAATAGTGTATGCATCTCTACACAAGGTAGCTTGACAGAATCATCACCTAAGTGAGCAATTTTTGATGAGCACTGGGACAGAAAGCAAGCTCTTTCAGGAGATATACTCCCCTTCCATATTTCACTGTGACAACTCCTGGGGACTATTTTGTCTTTTTATTAGGTGGGGTTTTTTTGCAGCTGTTCATCCATACGCTACAGCAGACTCTCACTCCATTAGTTTTATTTAATAGTTTATACTTCATCTACCATACCTCTCAAAGGAAGACAAATCAAATAAATACATTGCTACTTTGGCAAAACAGAAACTACAAAAAAAGGGCTTTGATCAGTTATAAGGAAAATAAAAGTGTAGATATCTCTGTAAAGTTAGTTCTGAGTTTACAAGCTTTAAAGCACCTACCACTCAACAGCACTCAGCCCTGGTTGATGTTCAGCATCCCACACAGTCTTTAGCTCTGGTGGACCTAGCACTGCCCTAAGATGACTTTACAGACTAGGGCATTAATACAGCACTCAAAGGGATTTTAACTGCTACGAATTGATTTCTCAACTTGGCGTTGGTCTAGCAGCACTAACAACATCCATAGATACAGAGAGCACTTTCCTAAAGCCATTCATGAAGTCAGCAAATGTCACAGGAAGAATATGGATATCAGTAAAGTGGCTGGTGGAAACCTGCCACTCCTACTGCAAGACTCATTCAGAGAGTGGCTTCTCACATACATCTCTCTTCTTATATTCTGATACCCCAATTAATCCATTCCTAACATACAGATTCAAAGACAAACCTCTCAGGCACTTTTTCCTGGGGTCTCAAAGCTTCTGTTTTCCATTAACTGGCAGTCCTGCAACTACAAGTCAAACACTGTGTGCCCACACCAACTGTGTTACCCAGCTATCACATGCTGTACACTGCATTGCAAATGTGTTTCTACATGGACTTTCTAATAGTTATTAAGGACTCCCAACAGATCATTGTGTGTAGTATGAACTACAGCTTGTCAGAATATTTTTCAAAAGATGTCAGTTCATAAAGGCTAAGGTATGTCATGGATATGTACTCATTAATGGTATTTTTACCATAAAGGTCAAGAGGGAGTCTGGCATACAAAACCTTACTAGGTCTCATATTAAAGATCTGACCATAAATGTTTATATATAATTATATTTGCCACATATATTTACAGTAAAAATAAATTGGAGTTTTTTCGGTAAACTCTGACTGTGACACTATCTTTGGCTATATCAAAAGATGTAACTGGAATAATATGGCCTCTATCCCCAAAAAGCCTTAGCATAGTGACTTAGAACTGGAAGGACATCACCAGAAATTAAATATGACAGAGAGCAAGAGAGGTCTAGAAGGCAGGATTGGTCTAAATTCAAGAAACCCTCGTAAATTCTGGCTGAATTAGACTGATAAAATGACACATTTTTAATCAACTCCTAGAACGTGGCACTGCTAATGAGTCTCAATTATTTTCTTTCACAGTTGCATATACAAAACCAAAAAGTATATGCAGTGATCTCTTAGGTTGTGAAATTAATAAGTTAAGTGCCAGAATTTTAACCGTGCTACTTTAATTACTTTAATTTAGAATACTATGTATGCGTGTTCTGATAAAAAATAGCATTTTAAACTAAATTATACCATAATACGAATGCTAAGGAGACCAGGTATTTCATCAGAATAACTCATACTATTTAGCCCATCAATAAATGAGTGATAAAAGACCTTCCTTCACAATACACTGGTGCTTTGCTGTTCTGAGGTACAGAGTTCATTCTCTAGTGTATTGAAGAACAGGACAACTGGTACCATTACTATTATTAAACCATTAAAGTGCCAGAACAAAATGTAAAAAACCACAACATTATTTTCTCTAAGTTTATTAAAAGAATGGAAACAAATCTTTTTTCAATTAAAATTCAATAAATTCTAATTCATTGGAATAAAAAACTTACACATGTGCTTTCTTAGAGAAACAGGAATGCAGTGTGTAATATAATACATCTTAATCCCTACATCCTCATAACTAGAAACTATTTGGAACTCACTCTAAGTTGTGACAGTAATGGAAAAATCTCAATTCAAATAAACAAAAAAAAGCCAGATAAGTTATTAACTGCCTCAGGTTTTTACAGAAAACACCCTCCAAGTGTCCTTTTCTTTGTTCCAACTGTTCCTCAGCGTTCCAGCCCAGTACTCAAGATGACAACCACACATATGCAGGGGCTGTCCTGGTGAAGGAAGGAACTCGTGCAGCTCCAATGCAAAAAGGGCTGTATCAGGCATAAGCAGGGACAAGGAGGAATTTAGAAAGACCATATGGGCATGCAGGGATTACGTCAGGTTAAACAAAGTTCAGTGGGAGTTACGATTTGCATGGAATGTCAAGAGCAACAGGTACAACTTCTACTGCTCCAATAGTAATGGAAGGTTGAGCAGGGAAGAAGGTTGAACAGGGAAAATATCAGCCTGCTGCTGACTTCGGCAGATGACCTAGTGGCAGCAGAAATGGACAATGGTGAGGGATTCAATGCCACCACCAGGGTATCAAAGGCATCTGTTGTTTAGCAGAAGGGGTTCAAGAACAACCATTTGGAGAGTAAATGTTTAACACCCTTTACTCCACTTGAGCCAGCAACAAGTGGAATAACACACGGGTTGATCCTAGGACCCATCCTGTTTAACACCTTAATAAAGAAGGGGAGGCAATAGAATGCAGTCTGAAAAGTTTGCAGATAACACCAAATTCAGAGAACCAGCTGATAAGCTTGAGGGCGGGGCTGCCACCCTGAGAGGCCTAGTTGGGGTGAAGGAAGGGGACAAGAGCAATTTCATGAAATTAAATGCACACAAGTAGAACTGTGCACTTGGAAATGAGTAACTCCATGCAATAGTACTGGCTGGTTTTAATCACAAAGGAAAATGAGTCACCCACCTTTAAGTGATACATTCAGCTACAAATGCTGAACAAAATTTGAAAGGCTAGTTGTATTTACTTTGCACAGAATACAGCCCAGATTTTTATATAACAGTACTGAATGCAATTTTTTTCCCATGCCATTCTACATTAAAAGCAGAGGTTTCCATGAAGTGATTACACAATACTTAGCCTACTTCTGGAAAAGATTTTTGGCATTTACATCTTACCTTTGTATGCAATAATTGGGTGCTCAGCTCTGTGGCAGTGGGTATCTTCTGTTGTTGTTGACTCCAGTATTCCTAACACCCCAAGTCCTGCCAAGAGCAGTGTGAGGAAGCAGCTTCTTTTCATGGTGGTCATGCTGTCCTCCACAGCATTCACTTTTTTAACTGTCTACTCTTCTTGCACTCATGTGGGAAAAGCACCTGGAGAATTCAAGAAATTTATTTAAGAACAAGAGCAAACCACAGAAAAAAATTGACAATTCTTGAAGTTTAAAACAAAACAACATTGCTTCCTTTCTGTGTAGCATTTGACTACTCCAAAGTATGCTGTCAGCTGCTCCTCTAATTTCTTCACAAACCTATCATCAGTTACCCAATTTAGGAACATTGATCTATCACCCAGCAGGATTAAAAAACCGATATTCATTAACTCCTCTCTTTTATTTGCAACGTGTGGGGAAAAGAATATTCTCCAACATATTTTTATTTTATGCTCTTAAATAGAGCAAATATATTTAAAACCATCTTCCCTGTTCACTTGGATCCGCTGCTTCTTGCCCTGCTTTCCTCAGAGGCGAAGGAGTGCTTTGACTTCTTGCAAGTACAAGGTAGAAAAGGAATTGCTCCTTCTTGTAAATGACTACTTTGAGAGAACAACAGCCCCAGAGAACATGTTTTTTGCCTATCCGTAGAGTTTGTATGGAACAGCACAGAAAGGGGTAGGACAAGATTGACCTCAGGGCTCTGATACACACTTCTGCTTTACAGCAGTGAGGGTCACTGGTTCTGAAACTGGTTTAGTCCCCATCCCTTTCCTGACTGATGACAAGGCTGTGAATTGCAGACTCAAATTATGAAGAACCCTTTCTAGTAAAATGTAGATACCAATCAACAATGCAATGGTTTTCATTCAGAATCAGAAAAAAGTTGAAGTTCAACTCTCTGATTTTTTGAAACATCCAATAACGAGACCCTTATATAAGTAATAGAATATGTACGGTGTCAATATAATTTTAGATCCAACCCAGTTCTTTTAGTTTCATCACTAAAAACATGCCAAGCAGTTACAACCTAATTATACAACCCAAAAGAAACTTTCACCACTAGCAGCTTTAGTGAGTCACACAGGTGTGTGCGCTGATAACACGCAGACATGAGACATCACTGTCTTTTGTGGGGGAAGACCACAGATTTAAGACAGCCCCATAAAGGCAGAAATGTCTGCTAATTAATGGAGAAATTCAGGAAAAGAAAATCAGCAATTTTGACTTTTAATATGTTTGATCTCACTGAATTGTAGTGTGCTGTTCAATAAGTGGAGACTTTCTATTTGCGTCAAATAAACATCCTAAACGCATAAAATAAAGGGCTGTTAATGAAAAGACACAATAACAGCAAGGTGTTCTAAAAGCTACACTCAGAAGGCAGAATTGGCAGTAAACATTGGTCCCTAAGATTACTAGCACCAGACTTCATAAGACAAACTGCTCTTCTCTTACCACTTTATTTTGCTGCCTTTAGTTGTCTTCCAGGCTAGACGTGGACCCTTCTAATCCTCATTAATTTAAACTAAAATAAATAGATCAAAGACATAATACATCTGAGCAGTAAATTTAATAGTCAATTTTAGCTTCTTTGCTAAATTTTCTTAAGTTACTGGAAAAAAAAAGGAGGAGACGCTTCAAGGCAGTTAGATTCATATTCTTACCTTCCTAAGTAGAGTCTTACGATGTCATGTACCAATATGAATCTGGCCCTACAAATTGCTTGTGGCTCACAAAAGGAAGTATCTTTTAATAGAAATTCTGGATACTAATGCATGTAGTACATAAAGCACTTGTTCCAATGTTTAATAGTCCATTTTCTCTAAGATTGATATTTACATGTATGATGCACTATTCTTAGACAAACTCAAGTAGTTTACGTTGGTTGTAGTGTTCCGATTCATAACTTACAGATCATACAAATACACTACTAACAGCTACTTCTAATTCATATTTCTGTAAGATTATGTTTGTGCATTTAGGAAGCAAAATGAAGGTCTTATACCTTCATGAAAGTCTTAAAAAATGTTTTTCTTGCACACAGTACAGCAAGTATCCCAAGACCTAGGAATATGGTACTTACACGTTAAAAAAAAAAAAAAAACAAACAAAAAAAAACACCAAAAACAAAAAAAAAAACCAAAAAAACCCCAAACAACCCCCAAAACTTTATTTATTTTAATTTTGAAAGTTTCAGAAATGCTCCTAAATGTGTGAATATAATGGAAAGGAATTAACAAGAATAAAATGAAGCATTTGTACTGAAATCACAGCTTTCTCTGTCTCTCTGGCTGTAAATGAAGTCCATGGTCTTTATGTAACCAGGCTTCCGTGTCCCAGCCAAGTTTCAAAAAAACAGCTCTACTCAGCAAACACAGCAAAAAGATAGTCCTGTTTCTCCAGCAAGAAAGTAAAGGACCACTACTCTTCATCCAAATATTAAATACGCATGTAGGTATGGATGCCTTGGTTTCCATTACAAAAAGGATACTTAATTTCTTGGGACTAATAGTGGCATTAGTCAGGACTAAGATGTAAATGTTAACAGGTCTGATGTCTTGCACCCTGCAGGTATCAAGAGGACTTCTCCCACCTGTCCCCTGTGAACAGATCTCAGTAGCAGAAACAAAGATTCCTTCACAACACCCCCTTTCCTTGGCCTCTAAATCCAAACAGCATCCTCTTTCATGACAGACTGCTTACATGCCATAGGTGGTCTCTGACACAGTTGTTTGCATGTTACAGTCATGCTGTGGAAGAATTTTGGGGCCAAGGACTTTCTTCCTTACTAGCTGAACTCTCCCTCTCACCGCATGCATCTCAGATGGCAAAAACTGAGGCAGGAAACACTCTCTCATTTAGAATATCCAAAAACAAGGAGAAAGGAGAGACAAGGAAAGCTGAGAATACACTGCTGACCATATATCTCAGAATAAAAAAGTAACAGCATAAAAGTCTCTCTAACTTGACCTCTAACTGTTTATGTCTGTTGCACTGTTTTATTAATTTAAGTCTATTAATGATTTTTGATGTATTCATTTAAATATATTATTGTAGGGAACTGTGAGGAGATTACTTGCAACAACTCAGAGGACAATCTTCAGAGGCCCTAACTGACAAAAGAACAGTAGAGGCAGTATCAAGGCAGTAGATAGAAACCTCATTACAAGTTCTTTAAGCTTCTATCCATTTCACTACACTATTGTATGCATGGAAGGAGAAAGGAGTCTGGAGACTGCACCTAATACGCTGCTAGAGTGAAAAATAAAAAATGTATTTTTTAAAGATCCACAAAAAAACAAGGAAAACCAACCAAACAAAAGTCTTCCCCCAAGAACCAAAAAAACCCCATACATACCCAACCCCCACAAAAAATACAATTAAACCCCCTCCAAAGAAACACACAACTTCAACATGAAACACACACCTTCATACCCACAGCATGAAGCGATGAACAGACACCTTAGAAAAGAGTTCAAAACCGAATCTTTTCCACAGAACTTGTACGGGCTAGATTGCTCCCTTCTCTACGTCCCTGAGTAAGGACCACTGCACAAGTTCCATCGCTGCCCAAGACAGCAGCCATAAGAGTGAGCCTGTGGAAGCAGGCTACACAGACCTGAAACACTGCAACAAGTCAGAAGGCTAGAAGCAGACAAAGCAATCTTTCCTGAAATCACCCCTTCTCCTTACTGAAAGTGCAGCTTTCGTGCCAAGAAGTGATAGCTAGCCTGAAGCAATAGGACAAGACAAGACAAAGCCAAGAAAACCCTAAACATGAAAAGATTTTGCTGGTTTTCTTGATTTCTGTATAATTTCCACATGTAAATCTCTCTCAACAATGACAATAATGGTCAGGTCAAAACTCTATAAAACATATATCCAAATAGTGACACTGACCAGCTTCTTAACTATTGCTAGATATTTGGAGAGACTGCACATTGACCTGTTATTTGCATAACTTTTCTAACAGAGATCTTTATTCAGACTTTCACCAAATTGCATTTTACAAGTTTGTAAAAAAAATCTGAAGATGCAAAATGAAAAAGAAAGCAGTGCTATAAGATGCAATTTATTTCAATATATTATTTTATTCCTGTATGTAAATGGTCTTGTGCACTTACTCTATCCCTCATTCCCTTTGTTTTGCTCCAGCTTGCCTAAAAGAAATATAAAGATGAATGAAGCCTGCTAGGCAAAGGTATTATATTTTACAAATGTAGCCTTTGGTTTCTCCAACAACAGTATTTGATGAAGGAAAAAACTCAGCAATTCAAGATTTTCTGTTTCAGCTGAACCAAAAAAAGACACCTATTGTGAAAGAGAAAAAGTGTGCACAACTAAGCATGCAAGGCAGGTAACTGCTACTGCTAGGTCCAAGCAGATTAATTTAGAGACTATTCCCTCCAGGCACTGAAGTCATATATTCAAAGTCAAATAATCAGGATGTCAATATTTCTAGATCAGTTAAAGTACACTGTGTTAGAAGTACAATTTACCTCTGAATTATAAACTACATTTTCCTTTGTTCAATCAAAATACAACACTGTATGCAAAAGATGCCACACTAGCTGCAGCAGTTCCAAAGGAAAGATGCTTTCAAATAATTATCTTTGCTGATTCTATAAGTGAAGTTTTAAACTACACTTTTAGTGAAAGATGAAGTGAGCTTATGTCAATATAAGTGTACAAACAGCAGGGTTTGGCATGCTTAAAAGATGCCAATTTCAGGACTGGTTCTGGGTACAGGCATTGACGAGCAGGTCTGTGGTTTCTTTACATGCACACCAGTGTTTACTCTTGCAGATGCTGCTCATGTAATTTGTTGCCTGAGACTCATTCCACTTTCCCTGGACATTTTGCTCCATATCTTTGCAAAACAGTAAAGATTTGGAAAAAAAAAAATGCTCACGTGAAGAAACTACTCCAGATGACCTTTTGGCACTAGCACAAACCTGGGAAAAAAAAAAGTATTTAACTAATGAAACAAACTGTACATTCTATGTGTTCATTAGAGCAGAATTAGGGGCACAAAGAAAAGTGTTGTCCCATATTGCTACTGCACACACTTTAAAATAGTAATAATTATTTCATTTTTGGTCCTGACAATTTAATGAAAAATACCTAGTTTGTCTACTGTATTGCCAGTGGTACCTTTTTTACAATTTATTAAAAGAAGAGAATGCTTGCTGCTGCAAGTGACAAGAAAACAGGGAAAACTGTTGTTTCCTCTTCACCAAAAAAAGGCTACATGTTGTGTATCACTGGTAAGCATGTGGACAAATCGGGAAGGAGGGTATCATGAATACCCCTACAATGTAGCTCAGTGCCTCTTTCTGTAATTTTTCTTGACTTGTTAAAGCCAAACTCCTCAAACTCATACAAAACATTTTAGAGAAAGATTGTTAGAGAAAGGAATACATAAAAAAGACTGTCACCACACCTACCAAAAAATTTAGCTCAGTTCTAAGGCAATGTGTATGCTCTCAATTCACCAGTAGTGACAAGCGCCCTGGAACTAAGAAGGAGAAAGGGATGGAGGCAAGAAGCAGGCATCAAGAGGGCTCTTTCAAAAAGAAAAGCAAAAAAGCAACCAAAAAAATCCCCCAAGCAGTTGTTTTTTACTGTAGCTCATCCTGTTTCCTGTCAAATGCACAAAAACCCCAAACCTGTATCTCTTTATAGAATAAATACTTTGAAATACATTCCTTACTTAGTATACCTTTAGAAAAACAATTTCCATATCAGTCAGATGCACAATTAGATTAGAGCAATAGCTCTAAGACCACCTCACTAAACATTGAGATGAGAATGGAAGCTACAAATCTTCTTCAGTGAAATAATCCAGTCGTACGCCATCAAGTCTCATCACTGGACCCAGCAATGCAGACTGTTTACTATGCAGCAGAGTAGCATACTCTAATTTTTATTTGCATAAAGTGAGAGTCAGCTTCAATTAAAAAACTGATTACTGAGTTCCTTCAAGTTTTTTTTGATACTGTCATTCATTTCTGCAGTGGCACGAATGTTAAGTTCTGCAAGAGGCAGACAGCCATCAGCTGTCATTGACTAGCACAGTCAAAAATCAGTCCTTGAATTCATAGTGACATTCTGCCAAAAGACAGCTAATATCTGTAGCTAAGGATGACATCTCATAAAACAAGAATCTGTCATCAAAACTATTTCCCCAGCACTTCTCACAGAGCTGATACTCGTGATTTCAGCAAAGGAAGCACTGCTTCGAGAACACTGGCCTGAGTGAAGCCAGGAGTTTGTAATAACACCTGGGAACTCAATTATCACATTGTGGGCTTCCCTGCTGCATCAGTGGGGTGTAGAGCCAGTGGACTTCAGCTCCCTGAGCAAGCACAGGCCAACTCAGCAGGACCATGCAGACGAGAACCACAGGCAACTTAGGGGAAGGAATAAAGTCAAATCGGCACAGATTAGGCCCAAGTTCCAATAAAATCTCAGCACTTTTTTCAAATCCTTTTTTTTTTCTTAGCTATCCATTAGCTCCT
Organism: Promerops cafer; assembly: GCA_013398275.1. Classification (NCBI taxonomy): domain Eukaryota; kingdom Metazoa; phylum Chordata; class Aves; order Passeriformes; family Nectariniidae; genus Promerops; species Promerops cafer. The sequence goes on along the minus strand of VZSE01011625.1, from coordinate 1,582,391 downwards.
TGGCCTTTTTGATATCCTCCCAAGACACAGATTCCTACTTAAAGTTTCCTTCCACTCATATCTACTGCCTTGTTCCAGTCATTGAGAGAGCCTTTCCCCATGCAGTGCTTGGGACATGCACTGAACTCTGATCCTTAGACCGGCCATTGGAAATGAGGCAATAAAAGGAAGGATTCTCCACCTCAGACAAACTACAAAACCAGCAAAGTTTTTCTATTACAAAATAATGTTAATGGAAAAAATGAAATGTTAATGATTGTTTGCAAATAAAAATCTGAAAGGTGAAAGAAGAAACAGAAGAGGTTTAACAAAGGAAAGACATGAATTGAAACAAAATGATCCAGGAAAGGACAGAAGTGTCAGCTAGGGCAGGAAAAGGAAATGGAGAAGGAAGAACTGTAGCAAATAAGGGATCAGCACACATAGCCCCGCATTTCATCTTCTCTTCTCTCTCTACACAACACTTGCCTGCTCCTTTTCCAGTTGGTACTGTTACTGGCAAACCAAACACATTTTCTTAGGGCCCAACAGACTGTCAACACCATCAACGACATAGAACACAAGCTGTTCTGTAGTAGAAATACAGTTTCAAGTGCTGAGAGTAGTAGCAGTTTGAAACAGAGTCTGAACAACAGGGCCCTGTTCATTTTAAAAAATCACAGAGTTTCAGAAGGTCAGGAACACCTTCAGACAATGGACCCATTGATAGCTACAAAATATCTAGAAACTCCCATTTTGCAGTGTGAAATTCAGGAACTTCCTGAGCCTGGAACTGCAACAATATTCTGGAAAAATCCCACTAGCTGCTTGTTGCGGTCTTACTCTCTTCCTGAGCCATGTGCTGTCTGCTCCTGACTAAGACCATATGCTGGGCTGGATGCCCCTCTGACCAAGCACAGCCACATTTCCATTTTCTGCTAAGGTCTGAGTCTTGTACTGCAAGCTTTTCGGTTTCAAAAAGTGAATTTTGAAACTTCACCAATGAGAATTAGGAATCTATGTGGGACCAGGGTCACAACTGCAAGCAAAGCTGTGACTTAATTTGCATTAACAATGTGCTGAAACTTCACTATATATAAAATAATCTTAAATTACAAAAGCTTGTGTTTTGAAAGCTGTCCAAAAAACTAAAAAAAAAAACACCCAAAAAAAGCCCTTTAGAAACATGGCTTGATGGAACTAAAAGCACAAGTTCAGGACTGGGAGGAGGCCAATGCAACAGAGCAGCAGATGACAATGCACTGAGATAAGCACAGGAAAAACTAGCTGGGAAGACAGAAGTTGTATCACTTGAGCAGAAGACGAAGAAGATTAAGGTTAGAATTGGTTGAAAAATTTTTGTCAAAATCTTGAAGATGTATAAAGTAGTTTCAAGCAAAGGCAAAGTTAATTGAAGCAGGTAAAAAGAGAGGCAATAAGAAAGTAACTCAAGCTTAGCTTTTACATTCTATATAAATTGGGAAAATGCAACACAGAGATTGGAGTCACAGGTGTTGAATAATTAAAAAAGAAGATCATCGCATCACAGATTATTGCTGTAGCCATCTGGACGTATTTTTTTATATTTGTAAACTATACTAAAAAACGTGCCAAAATTTGTACATGGATGTAAAGAGAAACCAGAAGGAAGACAGTGATACAGCAATTTCAAATAGCTGGTTTTTTTTCTTTAAAATATATTCAACTTATAACAGTTCTCTGTCATTTAGCGTATCACTGTATAAAAGCACTTGATACTACCTGGTATTTAGCTTTCATAGAAACTTAATTTAATACATTTTAAATGTGAATCAGCAATCTAAAGGATGAAATTGTACTGTTAAAACAAAACTATTAGTGGGTATTCTGCACAGTAATACTAGGCAAGCTTCCAAAATAAAGATTATATTAAAGCAGTTACTACCTTAAAGAACTGCTGGATGAGCTCCAAAGTGTCATGAAATGACTTGTGACAGCCTGCTTCATTTAGATAATAAAGCCAACTTTATCTTCTTGCAGCGAGTTCAGTCCTGAAGTTCTTTGGTACAGTTTTAAAGGGCACTGGGTATTAAAGAAACACTCCTCAGCAAATGCAGGGTAGTCACAGCTAAGACAACCAAAATACAGTGGAGGAGAGCATAACTTTTATAGCAAATATACTCAGCCCTGTGGCCCCATTTGCAAATGTATTTCAGACTCCCAACCCCTCTCAACTCCCATCTAAATACCAGCTTTTGATTTGCTTCTTTCCATCAATAACCAATATATTCTGCCTTCACAGCAACAGCTTAAGTGGCAGCAAGGTTTAGCAGACTGATCTGAAGGACAAGGAGAGGTAAGGCAGCTCAGAGCTCCCATCCCACATCACTGCTATAGAACACTCCTGTTCCCCACCTATTCATTTATATGTAGTTTTTCTATCAAGGTAAGCATTCAAAACACACACACACTTCACCAAGCTTCTGGATTCTTTCACCAGTTCTTGGATAAGCAATAGAGCATCCAACGGGATAGATGGCCCGAACCATCCAACGGTTCAGTCTGCACTGATTATACAAATTAGTACAGTTAATATACAATTAGTATCAGATAACGACAGAAAGGTTTTTGCTAAAAGTGACCTTGAAGGTCATCTAGGTCCAACCCTCGTCATGGTGTCCCATAGGTAGAGACACCTCCCACCAGAGCAGATTGCATAAGGGGCAAGTAGGCTGCTACTTCACTTTGTTGTCCTTTAACACTATCACTGCAAAGATGATTATTTATATAATTTATACATCAACAGGATTTTTACCACACACTTACAAAGATTTAACACCCACATGAAAGCACTGTTTAATGTTTCCTCTAATCCCATGACTAACTCCCATGACTATAAGCAAAGGGGATTCCACCAGTCCAAATGACACTTCTGTATTAGATCTTGCATATGGATCTCTGATTCAATTAGAACTGCAACAGAAAAATCAGAGAGCTCCCCTCGGTATCAGTTCTGTCTTCTGAAGGTGTTAATCAGAAACATAGGGAACCCTGACAAAGGTATTAGAATCCTGGAATAAGAAGCCAGAAGGAAAGAATTTTATTTTTGTTAGATCTTTCTGAAAGTTCATTCACATTTTTAGTTACTTATTAGATCCTGAAGTAAGATGCAGCTATTTTAAAGTTTTTGTGAAATATCAAGTTAATAAATACTTTCCTAAAACAAACCAGGAAAAAATTAAAAACAATGGAAGGCACAAAGACTTTCAAAGACCATTCTACAGCTAAAATATCCAAACCATCAGAGTTTGCAAAAACAAAAGGCCAAATTCTTTATTACTACAATGCTCATACTCAAGACCCCGTGTATTCACATACAGAGGTTTTACACATATGAGGAACATCCCTGCACATGCCTGAACCTTGTCAATACAAATTTTCTGATTTTTACTAGATCCTAAATTATATTACAACACAAAAAAAAAAGAGAGAGAGAAAGAAAAAGTATATAAAAAGAGAATAAATCATATTTTATTTTCTTCCTCCAACACAACAGTTGAAAATTTAAGTTCAAAATTTAAGTTATTTTTAAGTCTGTTTAAAAGTAGTAAAACTTGACAGAACAGAAATCATATACTATCTGGTGTAATGCTCTCAATGAAGCTGTCAAACAACAAATAAGGAGATGTCTAATAGCCTAAAGTTAAATGAGGAATGAATGGCTCTTGACATACTTGTTTCAATAAAGGAAAGCCTCCTGTGGGTTTTCTTCAGAGCATACACTGTGCTGCTCTGTGTATTTGTGTCTCAATAAAATAAATATACTCTATTTTTTCCCGGCCTGAAATATCCTCTTATTTTATTTAGATTACTTTGATTTCCATGGTTTATCTAATTCTTAATAATGATGCTCTTTTTAATGATTTCCATTTACAAGCTTTCAGGAAAAAAATCTATTCCGTAAAGTTATTTCACAAACTAACAATGTTGAGAAAATTCAATTTCTTTAGTGACATATATCCCAATGGTTTCTCAGTGGCTGACAGCTTTCATCAGTCAAAGACTAAATTACATGAAGTGTCACTGATGTCTCCATCATATCCAAAATCACTTTGGTAGCTTTGTAGCTATCATTTTTCATTTATCACTTTGGAATCTTATAAGCATACAGTATGTATGCACAGATTGTGTACATTGAAACACAGCTCTGACTGCTCCTTTTGAGGAATCTACACTTAATAGACCAAATGTGTCAAGGTCACCTTCAGCTCCTAAAAGAAACACATCAGATGATTGTGTCTTTGCTTAGATTTTTCTAACAGTAAAGGCACAGATTCAGCTTTCTTGGGCTGGTTAGTTTGTATCCAATTTTTCTAGAATCCCCACAGTTGCTTAAAGGGAAACTTCCTAACCATCCCTTCATTTTATACCAAGGCTGGATGACATGCAGTCTCCGATTCTTAGTGCTGCCCGAGACTACCAAAAATATATACTATATATACACACCCCTAAAACCCATACAGTAGGGCCTGCATCCATTTTTGTGCTCCCCTATGTCCATTCACCCTCAGCCTCCTAGTCTCTGTAGACCTCAGGTCCCCTCCTTTTTAAGGTAACCAAAACATGCTGGCATCAACAGAAAGGGGTATTCATTTAAACACAAATAAAATGCTAAAACACTACCTTTCCTTTCCTGCATTTTCTTTTATTTCTTTTCTTCACCTGACAGTGGCACTAAAAATGCTCTTACAATATTAAAATCTCTCAGTCTCCATCTCTTCTCTTCTTCTGTAAGCCTTTTGCAGTTACATCCTTTCTCCTTTATTTACTAAGTCTGTGCATTGATGTCATTTGCGTATTGCTACAGAAAGAATGTTGTTCAATCTACTTCCAGGACAACAGTACAAGATTAAAGCTCTTGAAGGAATACCAAGGAAAATGGCCATTAAACAAAAAACTAAACAAACAAAAAGGAATCCTTGGAAATGGTGTCTATTAATGACACAAGGTAAAACACAAGTACAATGAAATATTTTACCAATAAAACCTTCCCTTTGTCTGTGCGTGTGGTGTTGAAAAGTCAGAGCAGAAAAGTGTCACATTATGCAGCAGTGGTGCAAATAGATACAAGTATCACAGGTATGAGAAGGGTCTACAGAATCTCTTGTCGGAATTCAAAATAAAGAGCCCAGAAGGAAAATGCTGATGATGAAATGCCTTTCCACTGGGTACTTTGTGTAATAATAAAATGTAGGATTTGATCTAGAGAGGGGCAAAAAGGAGAGACTGGACACACAAAAAACCCCACACCAAAACCACACCAAACAAGGCAACTTGCATATATTGTATTCATCTGGCCAAGTAAAAAATAGGCAATTTCTGGTAGTGTTAGGAAATGTGTAACTTGAGAAGACAGACATTTAAAATGGAAATGACACTCAACCTACCAAAGAGTAATACTAAACTTCCTAGCACGATGTGGTTGCTATGCTCTACCTCAGCATGCTTCACCCCAGAGAAAGGATGAGACTCTCTCTGAGGCACATTCTTTGGATTTGTTCACAGGAACAAATTCCCCCCATCCTTTCATACGTGGCCAACTCTTCCTCCTGCTACGTGACACTTTCACCAAGATGCTGATGGGACAGCTGCAGAGCAACTCTAGCAGAAATCCTAAATTGCTAATGTCACCATGATGCATTCTGTTTCTTTCACTACAGCCCTAGCAATTTCTACAACTAATAATACAACCGTACACAAATACCTCTTTTACAGAAGAAATTCAGGGCAGAGTTCATAGCTCTGCTTTTTTAAAAGACACAAACCTGTATTTATACTGTAATAAACACGTAACATACAAAGATGTTGAAAACAGAAATTGAAACACGCTGCTCTCACTGTGAAAAATCTTTGCAAACCTTCAGTGCTCTGTAAACAATAAATAACTGAAACAGAGGTCATCTCATCAGGTTAACCATGAGCCATGCTGCCAAGATAGAGGGTTTGCTCCAGATAGGCTGTGCTAGCTAGTACATGGATTAACGGGGATTTCAATTTCCAGGGCTGTCAATCTTGCATGTTTTCCAGCACTGGATTTCTCCACATTTTATAAAGATACAATCTGAATCCGAGTGAAAAATAATTCAAACTGCTTCAGTGGTGTTGCCAAAAGGGCTTCCAGAGAAAACAGATTATACACATTTTAATGCACACACTGCAAGTATAAAAATCTCTGACAGTATAAAAATCTCTGTCTCTGAAAAAAAAATATATATAAATGCACCAAACTTGGATCAACAGAGTCAGCTCAAAAGGTCTCAAAACAGTGCCTTTTTCTACAAATTCTTCTGATATTTTCAATCATCACGACAAGAGAAAGCATCCCATGAGACTTTAGACAAATGAGAGGTATCTGGAATAATTAAAGGTAGCACCTCTATTGCAAGGAGTGTGACCTGAAGGAGGGCAGTTGTGCCTGTGGGGGGGAAGCTGAACCTTACCCCTCACTAGAATTTTAAGCATAAGAAAAAACTAGAGAGATTAAAATTATAAATCAAAAACCATTTAGTTTCACACCAGGTGTTAAAACCCTGCTTCTAGATGCCATTAATCTTAGAAATTTAACTGGCTTTAATGGGAAGAGTCTCATTCTCTGTAGCAAGAAACAAAGAGTCTTCCATTAGGCACAATGACCTCATTCATCCCTCCCTGATCCTTCTTCACCTCATATGCAGATTCATGCACAGCACAATTCATCACTTTAGTACAAAGCTGTTTGCAGCTCACTGATCTGCAGTTATGTTACACACCAGGCACAACGTTTCTGAAAGAGAATGAAGCTCCCTCAACTCTGAAATTGCTATTGCTGCTTTGAAGCAATGCAGGTTCCTTGTAACAAAGAACAACTACTACTAATGAGCTTTTCATTGTTAAGTTTCATTTGTTAAAATTCCACAGGTCCTGCACAAAGGGAAACCCTCCTCAACTACACACACAGTACCACAAGGAACACACCAGAAGAGTCAGAAGCCCAGGAAGAACTTTTCTTCATAAATGAATGAGGTCAAAGAATTTGGTGAGTGGAGAAATGGCTGACCTAAGCTTTACTTTAAATTGGTAATGACTTAATAATTCTTCTTCTTTCCCTTTTAACTGCTCTTATTCTGCTTCTCATCCATTTATCTAAAACCACACCCCTGTATCCCCTCTTCCTGCAAGAAAAATACTCTTTCCTCAGGACATTACTATTTGAAATTTTCATATCATTTTTGTCTTTGCAAGTCTTGGCCATGTTACTTAGAAATTCTCGGTCTCCATTTCAACTTCTTTAGATCCATTTTTGCTACTGTTTTAACAAAATTCACTTTTGCCAAAAGCAACTAACCTCTCTGACCTAATGAAAAAAAAAAAAAATTCCCCTTTGGTATTTTTTTGATTTAAAGTCCCCTTGGAAAACTTCCCAGAGGAAGTACACATACTGGTACAGGAAGTTGGAATACTCTTTAGTACTTGCATGGATCCATCCATCTCATATGCATGAACCACTGATGGAAAACCAAGCACAATGTTGCTTTCATTCTCAGTATCTGCTCCTCTCTAAGCTCCTAAAATTCTGTTAATTCTTCAGAACTTCATTCAGTAGTTCCTCAACCTTATTTACATCTTTTCACTCAATTCCTTATAGGAATTGAAATGAAATTTCAATTGTGTGAAATTGACCAATTTACCATTTTCCTCTAATCTTCTCCCATGACCATCTTCCTCCCAGTAACCTTATCTGTTCCAGCCATTTAAACTGCTATCATTATGAAACACTGTCACTTTTAGCCTTTCCCCTTTGATCATGATAGAATAACTCCAACACTTTGCTTCTCAAGCTAATTCGCAAGCACAAAAGTATCTCCATATTTATCAGTGTTTTCTCATTCTCTTTGTACTTCCTTTAGGCTTTGCCATTTCATCTTGCTTATCTCTCCCCTTGAAGCCTACTATCTCTACACCAAAATGGGTGTCACCAGAACTCACAGATTGAGAAAAGGTGTTCTGGTAATTCCTTGCTCCCTGACAGTCACTACAGACTGTACAGGGAACAGGGTAAACAGAAAACTGAGATTTTTGGACTAAGAATTGAACTCTCAAAGAAACAGCTTGAACATATTAAAACAAATTTAATTGTAATTTATCAAGTGCCAAAATAAGATTAAAAGCATTTATCTTACAATGAGGTAAAAGGCTCCAAGCTCAGTGGGAGACCTCAAATTACATAACAGCTTAGCATTTTTTAAAATAGTGCTAGTAATAGAATTCTCTTCTGGGACTGCACCCTGCAACCTTACTGTTTATAAAATAGCATTGAAGAACCACCACAGTGGGTCAGGCTGGCTGTTTAGCCCAACTGAAATGACAAAACCAACTCAGACAAAACATCCAGCCTGACCTACTACTCTGTCTTCAGAAGCAGCTAAGAGCAGATATTTAGAGCAGCCACATACAAAAATTCTCTTCCACCCTCACCAAAACACTTCATACTTTCCATAATTTGCAGTAACTTTCTTACCCAGGGGTAGTACCTTTATCAACTCTTTTTTTTTTTCTTCTTCCTGTTTTTTCCACCTCCTTTTCCATATTTGTTCAGAAGCTCTTTATACCCATGCAGCACACACAGCATGCTGTGGCAAGGAATTTCAGAACTGACTTACACACTATGCAAAACAAAACAAAACATTTATTTTCTTTAAAACTGTTCCCTGCCGGTTCCACCTCATCTCTCTCCTAATACAAAATCAGGTGGCACTGCGTACTCATTCCTCAACCACATGCCTCACAGCTTCTAAAATTTTATAAACACCTAGCATTAGCATTTGGCCATTCTCTCTTTTCCAGTCTGGAAACTCTCATCTAGTTAGTTGTTCTTGTATGGATGCTGCTCCACAGATGTTTTCTGCATCCTGCTGCTCTTCTTCATTTTTGTTGACCTTCTCTGAAACTTTTGCTGCTCTACTCCATTTGTTCTGAGATGAGGAGACCAGGACAGAACACCATCTTTAAGACACTAACACTTCACAGATTTAGAAAGTGGTCTAATATTTTGATTTCTTTCCTTTCAAAGCAATTTTTGATATAAATTTGCTTCCTGATTGCTACTAAAATATAGAGCTAATTTTTTCAATAAATTGCTGCTTATAGTCCCAAGACCTCACACTAACTCAAAATACTTTAACATTACTGATTCTGAATTTCTTCCTTTATTTTAATGGCCACTTGGTTTTACACGGTTCTTTTGCCTTTGTTTCAGTCTGCCCCCTTTTTGTTTACTTTCTCGTGTCCTGAAAAACTTAGTTTCAGAAACAAACCTTGTCACCACACTTTTGTCTCAAGTCACTTATGAATATGAAAATACCCCCGGACACTCACAGAGATATCTATGGGAATCCACTGGTGATTTCCAACACAGTTCTCTCCTGAAGTTTTTTCCTCACCATTTAAACAATTATTTACACAGTTGACAGTCCCCCTCCTTAACTTGTGCCTGTTTAGTTCCCTTAAAAATTTTCAAAAGAACTTTGAATACGAAATAAATGTTCATAATTGAAGAAGAACAATACATGCAATGATGTCTTTCACCTGCTTGCCAGTTGTCTCCTTCAAAGACCACAGGCCATTTTTGTGATTTGACTTCAAATCACAAAAATGCCAGCTAGATAAGATCTCCGGGAGTCCTCCAGTTGGACAGTCTGGCTAGCCATTAAAAGCCACAGAAGGTCAGATCAGCCATAGCACTGTACAACTAAGACTTGAAAGCTCCACTGGCAGAGGTGCCACCACCACCACAAACCCATGTTTTATTCAGTGCTGCACTACACTCCTACGGAAAAAGATTTACCTACAATGTCCAATCAAAACATTTCAATTTGCAATCTGTGTATGTTAACCTCCTGCCGTTGGTTTGCCACAACTAGGAACATTGGCTCCATCATCTTTGTAAACATCCTTCAAGTAGTGGAAGGCTAATATTAACCAGTTCACCAGGTCTTAAACATCTTGTTAATCAGGCTTTTATTCACAGGAATCAATCCTTTCTCAGTATCTCTACTGTAATACTCAATGTTCTTCCTAAAACAGAGACACTAATCTAATTTTTTAATTAATCCACTCAGTTCAAACAAGAGACCCGCTGGTTTTTAGACTCTCTGAGTCTACATTAATGCCTTCTGAAATATGGTACAAAATTAGACATGTTCAAGTACTCAACTGATGAGACACGGGGCTGCATGCCGCAGACAGTAGCTGGTCTATTTCACTTTACCATTCCTAAAACCACTGGGTAAACTACATCCGGACGTGTTAAATTGAGAACATGAAATTTGTTCCAAAAAGGCAGTCTCCTAAAACTCCTATAAGAAGGTTTCTAAAACAGGAACCACCTCACACTTTTCAGTGGTGAGCACATACACACAAGAATTACTCAGTTTTCTGCCATGGCTTTATCTCATACCGTTCCTGTCACAGTGTCATTATATACAGGCCACAGAGTCTCCAGCTGGCCTCCTGCTCTTCGTCTGGTTGAAAAAAGCATTTATTAATTTTCTGTTTAGCCTGATAGGCAAATGTTTTGGTTTTATTTCCTTCTTTGAACACAGACACAGCTTTTTTAAGATGTCCTCTTGCTTTTAATAGTACCTGGTCATTTAGCTATACAGCCTTCCTTTTCCTAAGACATTTTTAGACTCATGATAAGCATTTGTGTGGAGCCTCCAAAACAGCATCCTGAAATAGTCACCTACAAACATGTTACTCTTACAGTTACCCTTTCATTGCCACTTTAAACAAACATCCCCATTTTTATATAGTTTCCTTTTTTGAAGTTGAGCATAATTTAGGAGAGGTAAGTAGAGGGGAGAACTGCAGGTTTTTTCTTTCATTCTTCCCATTTCCATTTGTTGAATTTCCTTAGCTTAGGGAAAAGAGAAAGGCAGAACAACTATAATGGTCTACAAAGTCACATCACAAGTCTTTTTTCCAGACACCATCATCTACTGACTGAACAAAATACAGTCTCTTACCCACCTTTTAGTCACCATCCCTCTGTAATCATGTACTGCCTCTGTTCAGCGTTTGTGCAGAGCCAAAGTGGGGTCCTGGGTCTAACTTGGAGGCTCCTAGGAGTTAAGGAAACACAGAAGAGAGATAATGGGTATTGAGGAGGCAGCTCATCAGCAATTCTCAGACATTTATTGCAGACATAAAACATGTCTCTCAAGTCAATAAATTAGAAATGTAACTTTAACTACACAGAATGAAAAAGAACCAAATGGAAAGAGATAGAAAAAAAAATCATTCTTTAAAATACCTGACAGCTTGGGATGAGAATCAAAAGAGGAATACTTGCTGAAGAATTATCAAAATTCATGAGCATGAATTAGAGAAAAATCCTTACTATAAAATTTTGCCTTGGTGCCTTAAGACCACTAAAATTAAACATGCCTAATACATGGACTTAAATCTGTCCCTGAGTAAAATCCATGACAAAATTCAGATGGGTAAAACTTCAGTGTTCTTCCACCTTTCCGTAAAACATAAAGTTCAAGAGAAAAATGTAGTTACTCTCTAATATCTCAAAACAATACAAAAGGCATTTTCAAGAAAGAGATGCATCATTAAGCACATTTCAGGACATTAACCCATCTTGTAGGAATGACAAATACAACATAAATTTTCAAAAAATTATTTCAAAAAAATATTATTTTTTATTTATTGAAACAAAGAAAGTACTGCTAATCTATCAAGTGCTATCTCTACTTGAAACAGCAAGACAGGAATCACATAGCAGTTTCCTGCTCTCAACACCTCAAGAAAAAGGCACTTCACAAGAAGAAACAGTAGTACTCTGTCCAATTTAAGCATTCGTTTCCTAGATTGGGAACGTCTACAGAACAGAACAAATACACCAGCAATCAACAGTTCACCCTTGAACCTAAACAGAGACATGAGGCAAAAAAGGAGTCATTGTTCCACTCTGTTTACTCACTTATATGAAATGACTGTACTATATGACTGGAAGTGTTTGTGATTTTTTTCCAATGCTTTCCTGACCTATGAAAATCTCAGGAAATCTGCCAAATGCATAACCATAGAAATGTTTGGAAACATCCCACGAAGAACTCTTCAGGTTGGCCAACAAAGATTCAGATTTATGCTCACCGCATCCAAATTTCTCAAGAATCTCTTTCTCCCTATCATCAAGTACTTCAAATTATAGTTTACATATTTTCTCCTAAATTAAGAATTTATATAATATCATTTATGTCATATGTGCACATATACACACCCCTCCGTGAAATTCAGTGATGTCAAATTCTGTTGTAGAAGTTGCCAAAAGCAGATTTAGATAGTGTTCTCCAAGGCATAGAGATCAATCGAAGCTAAAGCATAGAAAGTCACTTTCAATTTCATAGTCCAAGGTGGTAGGAGAAGCTTATATTTTTGACAAGACATTGCATCACCTTTTCTTTGCCTCCCACTTTTCAGAAAGGCAAGGACACATTTAAAATTTGGAAGAGGACCAAATTCTGCTTTTTATACTACTATGTACCAGAGAACACTCAAACACCTCAGCACTCGAGCTACCCGTCACCAGTGCACGTTGATGACAAACTACCCTGAGACATTCAGTCTGTCAAGTAATTAATTATAACTGTTACCATGCAGTAAGATCTACAGACAACTACAAGCATCCCATCTCCAAGATGCAGTGTGCTAGTGATTTATGTATGCACTCACTACACCAGAATGAGCAGCTGAATTATTAGACTTTGAAACATTACAAAGAAGGCTGTATACCTCAATTTTTCTAAACAAGCCTAACACTACTAGTGCTTTCTATAAGCACTTGAACCTGCCCACTGTCCCCCCACAACTCACTTCACAATTCTTATTTCTACATAAATGTATCACATTTTATTCGATCAAAATAAAAGCTTGAGCGAGTTTACTTTTATTCTAATCTTAATAATTACCTAAACAAAACTGGAAACCAGAGTATGAATCCATTTTTTTTTATTTAGGGAAAACATGCATTTACACAAAAACTAATACGTAAAAGCTGGATTTCTACAGATTCACATCTTGTTTCCCTTACACTTTTTCATATGGAAACTCTGCTGCTTCTATGACTGTGGCGACACTCTCATCAAGCATAATACAGTACATGCTGTGGGTAGGATAACACCAGAAACTACTGGGAGTATTCACTAATTTAAGCTAAAATCAGGCTAACTCAGTCTACACAGCCCACACCAAACCAGTCTCACAGAAACTGTAAATAAAGCCAGCAAAATTAGAAGTCTAACTGCAAAAAAAAACCCCACATCAATTATTTTACTGGAAGGTATGCAATCATGTTTTAGTTTACTTTTGCTTTGGTTTAGCATCAGTTGCTAAAGCAAAAAGGCTAGAGTGGCTTTGCTTCATGCCTCTATCTCCCACTCTTTCCTTTCAAAATAACTTCTGGAATGGATGATCAGCTTCAGCCTAACACAAAAACTTCTATGAAAATGGTCAGGAAAAGGAACAGACAAACTCACTTCCCTAACAGCTGTTTGTACCTACTCTCAATGACAAACACAGGTACATAAGAGGGGAATTCCGTCATGGTACATTTTATTTCCCAGAAGCCAGCTAATTTAAAAGAATGGGGCAGCAAGGGGACTTCTGCAAATGGATAAAAATAGACATAGCTGTATACTAGTGGAAGGTTTCAAGAAATCATCACAAGATTTAAAGCAAAACACATGGGAGTGCTGATTCCTGCTGCTGACAGGACATGGTAGAGAACGCACTGGTGTGACCAAGCAGTGTGATTGAATCTGGCGGGGGCACCGCGGAGAGCGCACAGGCAGTTACCACCTTTGCTGTGATACGGGTGCAGGCGCTGTGCTCACATCTGTCCTCTATACCTGAAGAGATACTTGGCTACACACAGAACCGAGCAAAGGAACAATCACAGCGTGTCTAGACACCATGGCTCATCTGCACGCCGAGGCTTCCCACTCTGCTGTAGCTGCACAGCGCTGCCCAGGCAGGGTACCACAGCAGAACCTCACCTCACCCAGTCAGCTGGGAGTTTGACCACGCACTCAGGATCTTCACACAACACCTAATGACAACCCCTGCTCACCTCACAAGACAAAAAAGGACACCGCTGGGATAAGAACATGCCAGCTCCACATCATTTTACCAGACAGCCTTGGCTTTTACTCCACAAAGTTGACAACCTGAGTTAAGGAAGCTGCTCCAAGCGACTGTGGATGATGTTAGTGGAGCTAAAGTAGAAGTGTTAGGGACACCAGGTAGATGGAGCTTTTCCAGACTTCAGTGTTGTCACCATCTATGCACAGGAGAACTGAACAAATATAAGTAAACCTCATGTACTGCTTAAAATCCTATTGAACACATTCTTCGCTTTTGTTGATATCTGACAAGAAAGAAAATCTTATCAAAACTGAAAATGTATCAAAACTGAGAAAGGAAGAGGAAAACAAGTAAGAATAAAAAGATTAAAATATTCTCCCACCTCTTCCCCTCCTCCAAAACATGCCTGCATTATGCAAATATATCCTACTTTCAGGAATCAATCAAGGATGAATGGCTACAACTGCAATCCACTACTTTTGTGTTCCTTCTACAAATACTAACATTTCTCCTTATGATATATGCTAGCAAATATTACTACTTATCTTTCTCTCTTCATGCTGAAGAGGTCCTTGCATAAAGAAAAAGATCTCATTAAATCCAGCTTATTTGCTTGACTAAAGAACGCACATAGAAAGATGGCAATTATTGAGCAGAATCTAGGCATAAGAAACATGAAAGAAATAGGAATAGCCTTCTTATAAATCTGCATTTTGTTTATATGCTTTCCCAATCACAATATTGGGCAGAATAAACCAAAATAAAATAAATCTAGGGATTTTTAGGGGGGAAAAAGCAGAACAAATGAAAAATCAATAACATCCTTGAACATGTCCCAGCCACCACTGCTTGAGACCACAGAACCAGCCCATACAAATGCATCCCAAACAGACAGACACCAGCAAACACACACTGCAGAGCAGAACCTCAATGCACAGAGTGCTACGCCCTCACATAGGGCTGGGAAACTTCCAGGTCTTGACATATGTGTCTTCTGAAATGACATCCAATCAAAGCAGGAGCAGTACCAGGACTTTCTTAAGTTCCAGCTTCGTTCTCGCCTTGCTGAGCACAGGCTCCCAGGCATGGACAACTGTGGACATGGGCACACACACACACGGGTGTGTGCAAATCACATAAACAGTAGATCTGATTCGTCCCGAGTTTGTCAGGCTGACTCCATAGGCATGGTAAAGGCAAAATAATCAGAACAGACTCCTTTAGGCCAAAACAGAAGAAATGCAGAGACTGGAGTGCCGGGACAGGAAACATATTGCTAGCAGGAAAGCATAGACCAGAATACGTGAAGTCACCAGTCAGCCAGAGTTCACTGGATGAAAATTACAAAACAGAATGACATAACATTTATCTGTTTTTGCAGGGATTTGACTAATAATAACTCATTTAAAGCCACTGAATTTGCCCTGCTACTTGCTTTAACTCCCATTGAGGTCAAAGTAACAGGACATGTTAATGTTCATTTAGCCTTTTAATTAACCACCACAGATTTATAGTTCAAGAGCAGCAGCACTTAGTTCTTCCAAAAACCCCATCATGATCCCAAAATAGTCACTTTTGAAGTATAATACATTATTAAGACTGCTGACAGAACAAACAGTATTACCTTGTTTAAAGTAGAGATGGAGAAAAACAGTAATAAAAGAGAAATTGTTGTGGTCTTGCTCCCACTGAAGTCATGTTTTTCATGAAGACTTCAAAGGGTAGGGAAAACATGGCCTTTATCCAACTTTCTGCAAATTACACAATTGAGTAATTTTATTTAAAATAAATCACTTCTGATATAACTCTGATCTCCTTGAGTTTGACAGCAAAACTTCTGAAAATCTTTATTCTTGAGTGTGACACCATTTATCCTTGTGCTTCTCTGGTCTTTTACTGAAGTCTTTTACTGAAGTGGCTCTGTTGCCACTGGTATTTGCGGCCTACATGTCTCCAAACTTTTACATGGTTTTCTGAACCCAAATTTCACTGGTTTGATGATCCAGGCCGACTTTTCCAGTTCCAGGATAATGACAAGAATAACACCTTTTAGTACCTTTTAGCCAAATGGTGTTAGTACTGAGGACACAAAAGGCCAAGAGTGTCATGACCAGAGAAACCAACTTCATAATGCAAGTCAAATAAAAGAATTATTGAACACTGTAGCATATGTACACAAGATTTGTTTCTGTGTATATCTCTACAAGATTTAGATAAAAAGAAATGTTTCTAGCATTTTTGGGTGTCCTTAAGATGGTTTGGGGATTTTTTTGTTCATTTTGGTTTGGATTTGTGCGTGTGTGTGCATTTGCATTTCAATGTTGCAGAAGGTTACCATGCAATGGTCTTCTTAAGAAATCTTCTTTCTTCCCCAATATGCAACACTGTACTACTTCTATCTCTTCTACCATTTTCACCTGTAAGATAAATAGTCTCAACATCACTCCACTGACAGGAGCACAACTATTCTTCGAATAAAACGTCATTCCTTTTCTGGAATTCTTCCAAGTAATTTCATGTCTTAACTGATTCTCTGATTTAAGTGACATGCTGGTAGCTGATGCTAGCTTAAATTTCATTAATCATCACGTTTTCCAAAACCTATGAAAATCTGGGAAAAACAAGGAAAACTGAATACCGTGTAATTTAGTCTTCATGAAACAGCTGCTGCCTTTCTTTCCTTAACCAGTATATGGCTTCTTTATTTTCCAAAGGTGGCAAGTGAGCTAAGAAAGGTAAAACCAAAACTATGGGTATCATGGAAGATCAGTCCTCAGCAAATGCATCTTTAAATATGTAACCATAAAAATATTGTCTTCTCTGACCTTTGGCAAAAGCCAGTCAGCCTTTTCACTTCAGTTTTAAAAAGTTCAAATGAAGCTTGGATGACAGACACCTCCTAGACAAAAAAAAAAAAAAAGTCCACAAGCCCCAGGGAAGCCCTAGATTTTATTTACTATTCTGAAACACATTTACTGTACTACAGGATACCAGCTGATACGTTTTCTGCAGCATAATTAATTCAGAGACATCTGCTTGCTAGCGGGCCAAGGATGGAGCTTGGGGTTATGAGACCTGGATTATAGTTCTCACTCAGGAACTGATTTGTGGTGTATCTTTGAGAAGCTTGATCTGACCCCATTTCATAAAATGTGAAGACATCATTTAATATAACCCATGTTCTTTAAATAAAATGCAAGTTTTTATATAACTCAGTGAACTGCATTGGAAAGACCGCAGTTCCAATTAAGACTGAACTCCTGAGGATAGTGACAATTACATGAAACCTTTTTCGTTGTGTTCTCTCAGTCAGAGAGCCCAGCTGACTTCTGGAAAAACAGGACTGAACAGATTCATGTAGGTACTGCAGATGCCAAATAATAACAAAAAGGCTAATCCTGAATATTGCAGCTGCTGATAATGTTCACTGCCTAACAATGCAGAAAGTATTACACTCACTATTGCTTACAGCATGCACAGAGAAAGAAAAAAAAAGCAGTGGTATGTAGTCTGGGAGAATCCAAGATGATAGTCTGAAGAGGAAAATCCAACTCAGTGCATATAGCCTGAGGTTATTGGAAAAGTGTCTGCTAATATGCAGCAGGCTCCCATAATTGTGCAGCTGAAGTAATAATACCCCAACAAAATGCAATTACAATGTAGATTGTTTAAAAACTCTGCCAGTTTTTACACGTCGGTTTATTCCAAAAGCCAGCTTATCCACTTTGTTAGTCTAAGTGTTCCAAAATTATTTAAAGAAATCATATCCATTCCATTTTAAATACAGGGGATCATATTAAATCCTAGGTAAGTCTATAAATTTTCTTTTTTATGTATCAGGAAAAAAAATTTTACTTGTAATCTGCTTTTCCAAATGGGGGGAGACTTCTTAAACCTTACAGGAAGGGGGGCTGGGGTGGGGAGGGGAGTGTGTGCGCACATTGGTTGGTACAACTCATCAATAAAGGTGAGGTTTAGGTTCCCAGCCCAAAGGTATTGAAATAATCTATGATATGAGAGAGAGAAGTAACAACAGTTTCTTTGTCTACAGTGCTTTCATATTCTGTGTTATTTTTTTTTCTGGCTTTGATTGTTCTCCTTCAGTGATGGATGCTTTCACTCTTTCCATCTCAGCATGCATGAGAGAATGACAAAACTTAACATATCCATCACTGGGGCCAGAACACACAGCACACTCCATCTGGTACCATAAATCCCAAAGTGATGGATGCTCCCTGCTTCCCCCTGCAAGATTCTTAGCTCTTCTACTCTCTCTTTAGCATGAAGCTGAATGCTGTGGAGTTTAGGGCTCATTTTTTTAAGTGACTGTAGAGATAGCAAAAATATGGTGGTTGTGATGTGGACATATTCCAAGCCTTGTCTGAAATACTCTTACCCAGGGCCAAATGTTTTCCCCATCAGCAATGAAAGCATGCAGTGCTTTGGCATTCTTCTAGCAGCCTATCCCTCCCTCTGCCACCCAACATGCACACAAGCTCCCATCTCCCTGGCTGCTCACCGTGCTGAAGCAATCACAAATGCCTCAGGCTAAGCAAATAGAGAGAGGTAAACACTTCAGTCCTGGGCACCATCCCAGGGAGAACATACACAATAATTTCCAAGCTCCTCAACAGATTTTTTTTTCTTGTGTTCAGTACTAACAAGATAAAGGAGAAGAGTTTTAATATACAAGTAGGATCCCTGTCAAGACCTGATTACAATGCCTAGTTCATCATAAGCTATCATGGAAAACAAATGCCTTCTATGCTCTTGCTGTGCACTAGGCTTAAAAAAGTAGACAACAGTTCCCAGAATTGCCTAGCACTGTGCCCACAGTGAACTTCCTTTCACAGCTCTCCTTCATTCTGTATCTTCAATCCACAGAATCTATACTTATTTTCAATTAACTTATTACATACACACTAAGTAGAGCATGAAGTATAGGATTCTGCATTGCATTCACCTCAGGCAGCTGAGAAAGAATACCTGGATCTGATTTGGTTCCTGTATTTAGAGTTTGTTTGAGATTCCATTTTCAAACAAAAACGTAACACAAAAGAGAGCAGATTTTGGTAGCTGGTGCCGGGGTTGATCTGAAGTTTTGGTACTCAAGCTTTGGGAGAACTTATGCAAGAAAGTATGCAGAGGCACAGGAACATTGTCCTGAGGCACGTTTATTAAAATGCAGTGTTAACTTTGGTATCAGGTATTGGCTCTCATTATCTTTGACAATTCACCAAGCAACACTTAAAATTTCGATGTTAATTCACAACTTAACAGTATGAATCAGTAATACATACGTAACTAACTGCAGTAAACTCACCAATTAGCATGAAACTCCTATTAGAAACACCATCAGGA
Organism: Promerops cafer; assembly: GCA_013398275.1. Lineage (NCBI taxonomy): Eukaryota > Metazoa > Chordata > Aves > Passeriformes > Nectariniidae > Promerops > Promerops cafer. The sequence continues at coordinate 1,562,882 of VZSE01011625.1, read as the reverse complement.
ATGTCCAAGAATTTGAATTGTGACACAACGATTTTGCTTACTAGGACAGAATAGTAGGATGCATATCCTGTTTAAATGTATCTGCAAGGATTTGTATGATTCCATTGTTTCTGATCTCTTGTAATTATATATGAAGAAAGAGATATTTGGTTTAGAACATCTGCATCAGAGCAAGCCAATAAAATTTTCCTAGAACAACTGCAGGAAATAAATAGTACAAACAAGCAGAAGAAACATCAAAGACACGCCCAAACTTCATATGGAAATCCTGATTTTAAGACTGGTACTCCCTTCAGAAATAAAAACAATACTTCTGGAAAAGCTGCTATATTCCAAAGTCTTCATCGCCTTTCAAAGGTAAGATAACTTGAAACAATGCAACAAAACAAAGAGAAGCTGCACCGCAGATACATTTGTGAGATAATCACACTTTGTCTAAGATAAGCTTCAAACTCTACCACAGACTAAATGTATATAGCTGGTGCCCATGCGGCAATTGCCAGGGCTTTTACCCACCACTCAACATATTCTCTCACTTTCTACCCCAAGGTCTGAATTTCTTCAAGACAAATTAATTTGGCTCTCACATTACTTCGTGCTGAAGGCAGTATTGATACACAGAGATAACAAATGAAAATTAGACCACACAGAAGGGTAAACTAAATTTTCCCATATAAACACAATGTTAAAACGTGATTTAAGCAGTATAACATTGAAGCAATAGGATTTTAAAAAATACATAACATTTTGAAAAAAATTGTATTACTTTACCGTCATCACAGATGAGACAAAACTGAACAAAAATGTGTAAGCGTGTGGGAGACATTCTGTCATCATGACACCACACAGTCAGTGCTGGGCCAGAAGTGCACATCATTTTGCACATCCAGGAGGCCCCTCTGGCTCCCTCCCTCAGAAACTCTGAGCAATAGTAAAGGATCCAGTTAAACAGAAATCTAACTTAAACTTCTTCCTTTTAGTCACAGGAAGAAGGACTTAATGCAAAGGGAGTGTTTGCTTTCAAATATGCAACCTTGACTTATTGAAAACGTGAGCATCCTAGCAGGGCACTCAGCAGATAGTCTGGTAGAAGTTTCTTTGCTCTGCTCTGTCTTAATCAACTTAAAATTATGCAACTATTTGAACTGGTCTGTGGACTACGTTTTGCTGTTAATAGAAGAGTCTTTTCTTTATCAAAATCAATCTATTTAAAAAATAAGCAATACCCCCACCTTCACTTCTGTTAATTTCTTATACCCCCTCTCCTTTCTTCGTAGTGGAAAAGAAAGTAAAACCAGTTTAATGTTACCCTCCACTGCCAGCCAAAATAAAGCTAAAAGATGCCTTTTGCTTTTGCTTGTGTCCACACATTTCTATGCAAAGAGTTATCTTCAGATATTTCCTCTATTAAGATTCAAGTTATATTCTTAACTGTGTTACATCTGGAGAACTTGGTCTTTGAGAAATCAAATACACCTCCTCAGTTGCCAAAAATTAGGCTCCAAATTCAGAAAAACATTCTTCTTTATACAATTTTAACCTATGTTGCAGTCCCTCCTTGTTCCCCAAAAACTCTTCTTAAGGTCACAATTCAAATGTAGCATCTGAAGAAAATTTTCTCAACCCAGAAATAGATCTTTCACACTGCTTTGTGTCTTACTACTGGGAAATACTGGGAAAAAATGGGAAAGGTTTTTCTATTTCCTTGTTGGAACATGCTGTTCCCCAGAACACCTATGGGCCTTGTACTCCATCGCTAAAGTCTCAAAGTTTGAAGAGCAAATAGACAATCAGACAGTCAAAGGGGTCTGGGATGCAGTGCAAGCAGTTCTTGAGGCAGAGACCAAACATCATGGAAAATAAATGATGAGCACTCTTGTTTTTACTTTATTCTGCACATCTTGTTATGGCAGGCTGGTGATATGCAGCTGTTAGAACACAGCTTATAGGCACAAAACACAAAACAGAACCTACCCTCCTGCAGCTCAGTAATTCCTTGCCCTCCTATCCACTGAAGGGCAGCTCAGAAAAATACGAAGAATGAAAGACTCCAATAAACACTTCTTGATAAATCAGTTTTAGGTATACAGGCTGCCTTCCTTTTTTATGAAGTATAGGGATCATCTACTTTTTTTTTATCAGTAGTCAAGAAAACACCTCATTTTCTTATAGAGTATTAGTGGGAAAGTACTGCATAGTCTGTAAACACAAAAGCAGAGCCCACTTGAGAGGCAGGAGTTAAGGCAGAGAAAAGGGGGAAATCATGATTCAGTAACTGAAGGAAATAAAAACTAATACTGAAATGGAAAGGATAAGGCAAGTCATCAAGTGGGAGGTTAATAAACTCAGCACCAATATCCTTGTTCTTGTTTAGACATTCTTACATGCTTAAAACCACTAAAGGAGGGAGTGCTATTTGCCATTTCCTGACAACGTCCCAATTCATGCCCCATTTCTGCGTGTCTTGAAACATCTCTAAGTCAGAAAAGTCACTACAGAAAATAGTTATGGATGGGTAGGCTATGTGCAGTACAGTTTCCTTTTTTTTTTTTTAGATACAGTAGAATTTACTTCAATTTTTAACAGAGTATAGATCACTGGGATTTAAGACATCTCTTGGTTTTTTTTTTCAGGTTCGGAGCTTGGCTTGCAGCTTGCAAGTTAAAATCAGTTTTCTAAATAAAAGCTAAAATTAATAAGGGGAAGCTCAAGAAAAAAGTTACAGTTATCACAATATCTTCCCTGTATCCTATTCAGTGACACCTTTAGAAATCTACAAGTCTTTTGACAGCAGTATGGTAAAATTAGCAAAGCTCATTTTCAAGGCATCTTATCAGTACAATGGGATGCAATGTCAACAAAAGCTGCTCAAGAGCACCCAGGTTCTGACTTCCCAAACTGCATAGTGGAAATCTTGTGGGGAAACCTGTATAAAACCCCGTTAGTTGTCCACCTAGTCCTGCTAGCTGTGCGTGTTATATACTGTACAGGAACACAATTTCTTAATGTATTTTCTCCCATTCTGCATCAGCCTGTTTTCCATCAAGAATATTTTGCTCTTTTACTTGCCTCTGTGTATTAGAGTCAAAGGAAGAAAAAGATGGAAAAAGTCAGAAAAATAACATAAGTTTAGCACCTCTTTTTTAGGATGCACGCTAAAAAAGTTGCCTCAGAAGAATCACCTTCATTTGCAACAGCATAACCAAGGGGAGCAGCTTTTACTTTCTTTTAATTTGTTTTTACAGACATACTACTTGCGATGTGTGATCCACCTCCTTAGGGAAAAAAGATTCATTAAGGATGCCATAAATGTCCCCTTGATTGCAAAGGAACGTGGAGAGTTTGAGAATAGCAACCGTGGTAAAAATTTCATTCAGATTACTATAAGCATTCCCACTGGTCTCCAAAAAGTACCAAATAAACAGGACTGAAAGTGATTCAATTCCAATTTCAGCCTTTGAACGCCTATAAAATTCCCAAAGGACTAATGAGGAGTAGTCCATCTCATAAGAAATAGCGACAGTGCAGGATGAAGCTCACTCTTAAAATACTGGGAGAGCTAGTGAGGGAACTAAATTTTTAACGGATCCAGCATTTCCAATAATTTCATCTTACAGCAGAAGAGCATTCATCTGCTCTGCCTTTCATCCTGGACAGTCCTATTTTTAAATCAAAATAGTTCTATTTATATACATTACAGAATACAATAAGGTCCTCTGAAACAAATTAGACTTGAGATATGAAGAAGGAAGAACTATCACGTAACACCTCTGGATGGATTTGACAGCTTGCTCAGTTCAGACAAGTTACATCATTTCAAGTGCTTCTCTACCCCTGAAAACAGGTTCCAGACTTATGCAAGATAGACTTACATGAAAATATAGCTAAACTCTTTTTTGCAAGGCAATAGTTATAACTAATCCTCAAGAAAACTGACCAAGATGCAAAATTCTTTATATTTACTGAATATTGGATGTCCTTCTTCTTCCACGGAACTAACACTTCTGCTCAAAGACACACTGCAACATTGATTCTGTTTTCATATTAACTGTAGGCATTGGTCTACTAGAACTTCAGACATATGGTAAAAGTAGCAAATGGCCCACACTTCAAGGTTTTTCAGAGTTTTACTGCCCTCTTAATTATCTAATTTTACAATGTAATTCTTCATTACTTATCTTGGATTATCCCATTGGATTCTCATTTCAAAGAGCAACAAAAACAAAGTGAAGTTGTCTCATGGAGTTCTCAAACACTTTTCTGAATGGCAAGGTTGGCCAGATTAGACTTCAAACAGCACGGCAACTCTTCTGAAAGTCTTTTTAAACACATCATCTGCCATATTTTGAAAGAGTTTTCTCCAGCACACACTCAAATCAAAACCTAATTTAAAATGCTGTACCTTATCCTGCAGATGACAAGCTTTGAGTTCCCTCATGGCTTTTCATTAAAAGAAACCCCATAACTTAGTCCTGCAAAACAGCTCTAAGAACAGAAGTTCATGGATTATTAAATTGAACCAAAAGGAGAAATATCTTTAAAATACAACATAAATCTGAAACTTGATGAAAATGATCCCTTAATCCCATCCAGCATTTATTTTAACTAACCATTTATTTTTATTAAACTCTCACTAAAGTCCTAAGAAAACCTGGTCATGTCCAGCTACAAAAGGAAACAATATTTACAATTATTTCTATGGATGCCAGCATCCCTTTTTGTTGCACTGTTTTTCCCTTTCCTAGAATATCAGTTTAAATACTAAGGAGTAGGTAAGCAAAAGAAAGCACAAGTTAAAACCATCACCACCAATCCTAAACACAAGAGACAACCATTTAAATAGCACTTTATTGTGTGTGCTTGAATAGGTAATTCGCACTTAAATAGAAAAATAAATTTGTAGGTACTATTTCCAATTTCATCACCCATCTCCCTTAAAATTCAAATACACATGTACATATATAAAATACAGAACAATAATAGAAACACTTATCACTGTCATCCAAAATATTACAAATCTTTAAATATTTTATCATAAAACAGCAGGGAAAAGTCAGCTGCTAGAAAATTGCGTTAAGTCTTTCATCCCTAGTCATGAGCATCACATATAGGTTAGTTGAGAACTCACACCAAGAAACTTTTTTCATTTAAAAATAAAATGCTGCAGTATACATATATTAAAAAAAAACAAAAAACCACAAAAAACACCAACAGCAGAAGTCCCAAGACAGTATTTTAGAGAATCCCAGTTTTCTAATATCCAGGCATGCACACACTGCAGTATCTTTTTGGCTTCTAACACAGAAGGTATCTCTAGAGGCACTACTTCATCCTTGTCAAGGATGCTACCAGGATGCTGAAATTCAGAATCTGAGATGCAATTAGAGTCAAGGAACAAAGTCACTCCACAGGACAATTGCCTTCTGTTCCTGTACCAGGCAAATTAAAGTCCCTTCCTTGTCAAGAAGTGAACACTACAGATCATACAATTAAAACTGCCATCAATAAAGAGCAAACCTTTGGAGGAAAGTGGAAAAATATGTAAGTCACAGCCATGATTCAGAACAATCTGGAAGCCAAAGATAAGAATGGAGGGACAACAGAAACAACAATAACCAACAAAATGGGACCGTGTTCAAGGTGTTAACCAGAACAGAGTTTCTTTTAATTGCAAGAAGCAAATACTGGAAAAAGAGGCCACAGAAAGGACCACAAAAACAACAAACCCCCCCCCTCCAAAAAAAAAAAAAACCCACAAAATTAAGCCTGCAAGAATGATAAACAATTAATCACATCACCATCAAGATGTTTAAAGTACTTCACTTGCAAAGTAGCAGTCACAAATCACAGTTGACTGAGATCTGATTACAAAAACACTGGTGCCACCAAACCCATGGAAAAAACAATGGTGTAATGACAAGGACCACTGTATGCTCTGTGTTTGATCTGTTATTTTCCCAGCTAGTAGTCCTCAGACTGTAAATGCAGTGCAAAAACACCATCCTGAACACAAGGAAAAACATCAGCAATGACTCCTTTGCACTCTTTTTTGCAGAAGGCCTGATCACTAGTTGCAACTCCCTCAGCTTCTAGATACATGATGATGGGACAGAACCTTCTGATGTGCCTGAAATGCTTTACTCACACTCAGAGCCTATTTAGAATAGACCTTGTTGGACTTTATGAATCTTTTTTCCAATCAGTTGCAGCTCTTGTCATATTATAAAGAAGCTGTAAAAGAAGTTGCTCTTTACCCAACATGAACACAAGCTTTTCAAGACGGATTTTGAAAAAGTTAAACTCTCTAGCAAAATGGCTGGAAACAGCAACTGCTTAATGGTTTAAAACTTTTTCTAAGCATTGGTCACAGTCATCAATAGTCCAGCACTTCACCAGATGAAGCAGGACCAGCAGAAGGGTACTTGAAGCAAAACACAATTTCACAACTTTCTTCCTCTTAAAAAAGTAAAACTGAAAAAAAAAGTGGGGGGAAATAAAACACTCAGCAAAAATTACTGGAGCTTGTCTCCTCCTAAGTATATGAAGAACAATTTGGGGCAGTTGGGTATCTAGAAATACTCAGAGTGCTTGTCCAACCACTGCCAGTGTCCTCCTCCTCTCTGCCAGACTTCCCATGAACTGAGCGAGCTCTGAGGCCCCAAAAAGGTTAGAGGGAAGAAGGGAACCTAAGGTCAGAAACAAGCTTAAACTGACCCAGCTGTAATAACAAAAGCACACAGGCTTACAACTCAATAATTTTTTACTTGAAGAAAGATAACACTGGTTTAAAAAGCTTTATTATTTTCTTCATGAACATTATATAAACAGAATTTCTTGCTTACAGAACTTTTTTTTTTGTTTCCTGCATAAAAAGATAGAAAAGGCTTTTTAAAGCAAAGTGAAAAAGGTGCATAAATGTGAATACTCCTAAATCACAAAAGCCTATAGCTGAATCCATGCTGAAAACATTGAAAAGTTTACTTAAACATGCTTTGTGAAACAATTACCATATTACCTCGTGGGAAAATTCCCTAAGAAATAAAACAATTTCCCAGAGGACTGCAATTCCTGAAGGCATAATTGTTTAACTGCACCAGAATTCTTTAAACATTCAAAATATTTTGTAATTTTGGAGGTTTTTTCCAGGGGTAAAGATGTTCCTCTTTCAGAATGCAGTTGTAACTTCTTACCTCAGCAGCCTCTTTTCTAAAGCACCCTCTCCCCTGTCATCTCTACTACCTTTACACAACAGACAGAAAAAAGTGCAACATGTGCTTTTCACAAATAGGGCAGTTACCAAAGCCACTTGATATTCTGACGTGCTGGAGGCTTTTGCAGATTACAGTCATGACAGACATCAGGGTCAGAAACACTGCATGCAGGCAATTCTCTCATGCTGAAATACTCAAAGCAGCAGAAGCCCTTTTATCTAATGTACACACATTTTCTAAAGCCTGATCCTTGATATCCATGCCAAATATGCTTGAGAGGTGAAATGCAAAACGAAATTATTGCAACATCTGTCACAACTGGGAAATGCAGCTGTGGCCTGTTCTTAGACATTCAGGTACATGACTGTAAAAAAGCATTTTCCTAGCACATCTTTTTCCCAAGCCTACTGCCAGTTTTGCCTCCAACCTGCCTTTTCAACCAGCCATTGCTGCTAATTTATCACCAGGCCTTCCTCCCACTCCGTCTCTCTTCAGAGAAGCTGCACATCAGCATCTGCAAATCCCTTCCCTGTACTCCTGTCCCTCCCTACTCTCATTTGCTGATGCCTTAAACAAATTTGCAAGAGCACAGTTGTTTACAACACAAGACAGACTTGTTTCACTGTTCCTGGGTACTCCCTTCAATTCATCATCCATTGTTTTGTTTTAAGGTGGAAACATTTTGCTTTGTTCCAGGTTTCCTCTATGGTTAACAGAGCAGTTCTCATTACAGCTCTTCATTATTAAACATCTCCCTTTTTTCCTCTGTTTGAGGGCACATGACAGCCAAACTCTTATAATTACCTTTTCAAAATAAAATACTAAACAATAAAATATCCTTCATAAAAATCTGCATACAATATTTATAGTGAGCATGCCCATGCAGAAAATAAAGTTTCCATGGATATATGTCAACGCAATTGAGTGTGAGGTGAGAAATCCAGTAAGTGTAAGTGACCCAACGTAAGCAATATGTGTCAGAAGGAAAATCACAGGAAAACAGTAGACTGACTTCAGTTACCACCATAAGTTTGGAACCCAGGAAATACTGGCGATCTGTTTGATTTGTTTATGTTAAAAGATATGATCTTTAAAGAGATCCAGTCGTAGAAGATGAAAAGGTTCGCTTTTCATTAAAGCAGAACACCATAAATACATGGTTGGATTGTGGATGAAAAGATGTATCATCTAAATAAAACTTAAGTTGCACATGGCAAGAAAACACAACAATAAAATTATCAGAATAAAAAGAAGCATCATGCTTTACACACTTGCCAGACCCTACCTTCCTACATTTAAATTCCTAGTAAATTAGTCCAAATCCTTAAAAGAGAAAAAACAAGTGAGAGATTCTTCATATAAAGAATATAATTATTTTTTCAATTTAAATCCAAAATCCCTTTAAACAAGAAACAAGACTTATTATTTCCTATTTATTCTACGGTTATACCACAACGATTAAAGAAAGTCTCAGCAACAATGAAGATAAAGTGGTTTCATATTAATTAAGTACTCATTAGAGAGAGACAACTTCACCCCTATCTCAACGAAAGCTTTCTTAAACATCACAAGAACATCAGATAGAAAAGCAACTCTATATGCAGCGCTAAGCATTTCAGTCATTTTACTGACGTCAAGAAGCCCAGTAAAATATTCTATTTAATGGAGTTGATTTATATTAGGAAAAGACATGGTCATCCTGTGAAATTGGAGTCACACCAATCAGTACAACAGGCCTGTGCAATTAGAAATGACCAGCTGTACTACAGAAATGAGCAATACTTCAGAGAGGATGACCTCCTATAAACCACAGATATTTAACTTCCACAGTTCATAAACTAATAAATTATGTGTCTGGGTGGGTCACAGAGGATCACCCTTAAGAGAAGCTAAAAAGAAAAGACAGAGAGGCTGAGACCTGGTTGCTGTGGAAGGAATGGCACCAAGCACAATTGGCAGCTGCTCTGGACACTCAGGTGCCCAGCTTTAACAATGGAGCAAGGCCAGGCACATCCAAAAGGACTTGCCAGGAAAGCCACACAACACAACTTCTCTGTGTACCTTAGAGCAAAGAAACAAAACAATACTACAAGTCTTTGAGATTTATAAGACTGTCTCCAGGAAATAATTTTTTACATAAAAATATGATCTGATACCTCTGTACAACACTACCATTTTTTTTGGCTAAAGCAGAACAAAGGATGTGCCTATTTCCTTCCTCTTTATCCTTCTCCTCAAGAACTAAGTAACCAATGTAAAAGTCTAACCAGCTCACCACTTATCTTACAATTCTGTTTCTATAGTTCTTTTTCCTACACAAAACAATGTCTACTCACTTACTGCATATGTGTTATATATTAAAATCATGTATATACAAAACCTAACACTGACAGCTACACAAAAAACCCCAACCAAAACCATTAAAATAAAATAAATCATTTTGACTTATCAAAATAATTGTTCTTCTCGGCCATCTAGCAACTCAAAGAAATATAAATGCTATGTGTTTATTAGAAGAGCGTGTAGAATACAGCTCATAATATTCCCAGTTTCAATGTAATTTTTCTATTTAAAAAGACAGCAACGTCATGACTTACCATGTTTGTGCTTTTAAGCTGAGATAGAGCTGCACAAATTCTCTCTTTATCTTCTAAGACCGAGCAACCATCTACCATGAAAAGTCACAGATGGCTTGCTACTCTAAGTGTAGAGCAGGTGAAAACAAATGCCACATCAGGGCTGTTTCTCTGAGCAGGAACACAGAGTTTTCAGTGTGATGGCTGTTTTAAAGGTTACAAAGAAGGTATTACTCAGTTACCTCTAACTTGCATTTTCTATGCATTGCACTCACCCAGCTTCAATAAAAGTGTTCTGCTCATCACTTATGCATCTGAAGTGTTTTTCTCTATAAAGCTGGCATTCTGTCAGCTTAGAGATTGCCTGCTAAACTGCCCATCTTGGCTTGCATTATGAAAAACAGGAACAGGCATGCTTTTATGAGGCACACAGCCAAAAAGGAGTAATACCTAACAATTTATATAATTACAGAAAACAAATTTGCTGAGATGCATGTAAGATGAAAACGAAACTTATTTCTATTTCCATTTTTAAAAATCTGTCTCTCTGTAAGTAACTACATACCTACAGTATTTGATTTCATGAAACTAGATCAGCATCTAATCATTTCTAATACAAAGAGCATTCCATAGCTAACTCAGGGCGAGTACAATGGACTCTTAATTACCTACATGCAGGTATTTTTTAAAAAATATGCATAAAGCAACTGATACTGGGGATAAAAAGAAGTAAATGCTGTTTACCATTTTTTATCACCATGCAATTGAAAAAGTACCCACAGAAATTTTCTGATCATTGAGAAGTTCTTTTAAAACACAAGGCTTCACTATTTTTCCCTTAACATTTAGCACTAAACACTGAATATTTACTTAATGCTTATAAAATGCAAAGCCTTGACTGTAGTGTTATCAACCATTAACAAATTCCTCATTAAACATCTGTAACAGTATCGGCCTGTTAATACAACTACCTGCCAGTCAAAACAAACAGTAATTCCAGAGCTTCTAACAGTAATAGGAGACTTGAGAAATGCAAGGAATTGTGAAATAATACAACCATCTTCAGAACACACATTTAAGTCTGCAATACCACACCACACTCAAGATAACACCAGATTCTAGAAAACTGTGCTCCTGTGGTGCGAGTAATATCAGAGAAAGAACAAGCCCTGCAAAAAGGCAACGTCCAAAGCCCACATACTTTCCCATAAGTTTGTGGGAAGGTCAAGATCAGTTATCTCTCATATAGCAATTCACACCCTATCATTTCCATTTCCAGCAATATGGATATAGCAGCCCACTGACATTTATATCTTTACTTCCCAAATAATAACAACCAAAGTACATTTGCTTTTTTAGGGGTTAATGGGGGGTGGGGGGAATGTTCTGATTCTTTACGTTAACAAAACATGAAGGATTTGGCATTTATTATGGCCACAGAAATTTCATCTCGGCAACACAAATTTAACTCCAGACTAAATCTTCTCAAGAGTGCCTTGGGAACTAACATTTATTTACAATTTAAATTGATTTGTGATGCATGTGAAATGACCTTACTGGGTTCTGTATCAATATTATCAAGACTTACTCCAGACTCACACACAAATTATTCCAACTTGACTATCTTTGTTATTTCATAGCTTTTTTCCCACATCCTGTTTCCCTTTCTTTTTTTTTTATTTTCTTTTTTTTTTAATTATTTTTATTGAGACTAAAGCTCATAAAACCATTCCTTGTTTAATTTTTCTCCAGCTTCATATATTGAACAGACCACAGATACTTTAGGAATCTAAAAGGCTTCACTTTTTTGCATAAGTTCTAATTCCTCAGTCATAAGATTTCTGTCATCTTGCATCCCCTGCTCCTCCAACATGTTGAACTTCTAAAACATCACAGCAGACTCTAGACAAAGGTGGCTCACCTTGTGCTCACGTCTCCTGACATCCCTGCAGTGCAACCATTTTACACACCAAGCCTACACACACACACATTCACACAATGGACAGGTTGATACCCTTCTGAGTACACATAGATGCTTTCTGCCTCCTTTTAGTCTAGATGGGAGCAAGCTCTTATATATAAGGAAATGAAATCCAGTCAGTTCAAGCTGTTCAAAAATTCACTGTAAACTTAACATTTACCACTTCCGACTTTGCACTGAAAAGTAAGGATAAAAATCAAAGGACAAGAGATACACTGGTTCCATCATTTCTTATCTTCCAAAATTCTTTATTAAACTCTATGTTTTTAGGATAATCAGCTTTACAGCATTATTCCTCTTGAGTCAACTGGTTTACTGCCATGAAGCCACTGCATAATTAGCCTAAAATGTACAAGCCACAAGTCCCTGTAATTGGACTCTACTATCTTATCTCCTCTATATCAGAGGAAACATCTATCTTTCATGCAGATATTTCAGTAAAATATAGATATAAGTAGTATAACCAATGCATGTGATTGAGGAAGAAGCAAGTACAACCAAAAAATGCATGTACAGACCATCAACCCCATTGTTTTGAAGCTGGAAATCAAGAAGGAGGGCTGGAAGAAACAATTGCCACAGAGTAGTAATGAACCACTTTCATTTGTCTCATGATTTCCAGCTGATAAATTTGGGAAAGTGCCAAAGCATTCAGGATGTACTAACAACACCCTGTATTAGGCCTAAACACATTCAGCTGCATATTTGCTCCTCACAAAAGCTGGTGTCAGAATATCCAAAATACATCTCTAACAATGGAACGGGTTGCTTGTTCGTAAAAAATAACAAGGGCAAAAGTCACCATTCCCAAACACATTTCTGTACTTAAAAAAAAAATTTATGTAATAGTCATTATGTGTCAATACTTAAAACCATAATGAGAATCTAAAAAAAATAAGTTAATCAGCCAATTATTAAATATAGATGTTCATATTTTCACTTTTTGCATTTAGGAAGTGGTTGCTCATCAAAAAAAGTATGCAAATAGATCATCAGAGGGGGAAAAAATTTTAAAAAGAGAAAAAAATACCACTAAATGGATTTACTCAAAACAGCTTTCACCTAGCTAAAATGAATAAGGGAAGTTACAAATACAGGTTTCACTTTTATATTTAGAATAGCCAGACCAGCAACTCAGAGGAAGGCACAAAGTTTGATGCAGTCCATGCTGAGATGCAGTTCCTGGTAGGGTCACAGTTCAAGCAGGGACAGTACAGCACTTGCCAACACCTGAACTACTGCCAGTATACTGAAATAGCAGTTCTGACTAAATACCTCATCCAGTTTTGACCAGAGTAGAACTCAGCAATCGCACTGGTTTTGGAAGTCTAAGCAAACATCATCACTTGTTTAAAAAAAAAAAAAAGTACTATTTTAAAACCACTTGAATACAAGTTTGTATTTGAATTTTCAAATCAGATTTTAGCTCTTAACTGGCAGGTATCTCTAATCTTGAGGTTTCTCTTTTCATATTTCTCAGTATTCTTAACCACAAAAGGTTTTAGAGGTCTTGGTAGTTCCAGCAAAAATCCAAACACTCTCAAAAAAAAAACCTACGCTGGCTTGGCATCGGAGCCAATCCAATCAATTTCTCCAAAGTCCAGAGGACTACAGAAAACACTCCAAATGATTATACTTACAGATAGCTTGTGTCCAGCAGAATAACAGCAAAAGCATTTGCACATCACTGAACTAAGTTAATAGATTTGTTTTGCATTCAGTACACCCAGCTTGCAACTTAGTCAGCAGTGCTCTAATCAGAAGGGGGCACATACATGTACAGAAAAAACAAAGACGTCCAAAACTAACAACAAGAAATCAGAGGGAAAGATTAAAAGTGAGATATGGCTTGCTTTTGTTAAAATGCAAGAGAAAAACACAAGTTCATTTCACTGACAGAGTTATGTCTGTATATACCAGATACGGTCTCTCTTTGTGGGGTCCTCAGCAGCACAAGTTGCAAGGACACTTGCAGAGAAAAGGAAGAAAAGCAAACTTTCCATATAAGCAGAGAGGCCATTGATTTAGACTGCAACTACAGCCTGGCATAAATTTCCTTCATTATTTCCTACTAACTGAGAATGAAATATTAAAAGCTTTCTGTGGCATATCTTTCAATATAGTCAGTAAATGGATTTGGACTCACAGTAAAACAGTGAGTGGAAAAGTGCCTACACTCACATAAACTCATTCAAACACGGCACATGAGGCAGATTTTTGCATTACTTCCATTTCATATGCATGAAAACAATCAGCCTTCAAGCACTGAAAAACTGCTCTTTAAAGTGTAGGTCAATAGCATAAATGTGATTTGTCAGATATTGGGAGGAGGGAGGTGAGCAAGGGATAGAAAAGCCTTTTTCCCATTTTGTCAGGAAAAAAAAAAATCCCATAGCAAAACACACACTAAGGTGTCCTACCTGGACTGTCTCACAGGAGCAGCTAGGAGGGCATGGCCAAGTGTCAGCTGATCAAGCACAGTTTAAAATCAACTGTGTGATGAACCCAATGGTTTTCTGGCAAGTCACTGGTCACAGAAATGAAATCTTCACTCTAAGACTTGTCAAAGGGCTACACAGAGATAGCTGAAGTGACCAGACCAGCTATTACTAGAATTTTGATATAGCTAAAAAATGCTCATTTTAAAGTACTGAACAAAATTCAGTGCAAAATAACTTAGGGGCTTTATGAACCTTTTCTTCCTGCACAAACATGGGGCTAATAATATTAGAATCCTCTGGTGGTATTATTATATGGAAAAAAAAAATATACTATGTGTTTAATGGTGGGCAAATAAACACCATTAAGTAAAAATATAGATAATATAGTAAAATACATAGCCAAATTTTTGTATGATAATAAATATGTTTATTAGGATTATTCCCCAAAATGTAAGGCCAAACATTAGACAAATGGAGATTTAAATCCTTATCAGCTGCAGAGCCATATATAAAGACGACAGATCATAATGTTTACAGGGCAAATATGGACAGGCAGCATGCCATTTTCCATTGTTTGAATTCAAGGCTTTCAAATTCATAAGTCTCAGTGGTATTGCTGCTATGACTAATCCATTGTGTCAATTAGTTCATTCTCATTATTTGTTTCAAGAAAGTTCCCACTATCTTCTTTAACAGAAGTGAGTTGCAACAGAGTTTGGGTTTTTTTGGTTGTTGGTTTTTTGTTGGGTGGTTGGTTTTTTTTTTTTTTGGTTGGTTGTTTTTTTGCTTTTTTTGTTTTGTTTTATTGGGGGGTTTTTTCCTATTCTAGGTGCCAGCTCAACCCAGATGCTGAATATTTTGTTGTTCCTCACGAGAGGTATGTCCCTTCAGACAATAACCTTGATGTAAAAGCACAGCAATGTAAATATTGGTACACACACCTCTGTCTCTACAGGTTTGATCCACAATCCAACTCTTCATGATGATAAAGTCTGTTCTGTGGGGGTTCAGAAGAATTTCTACACATGGACCACCAGGATGTGACTTTATAAAAAAAGTTCACAGACATGACCATATCACTGCATTTCTGTTTGAAGTTTTCTTCTTACCTTTAATGTCAGGATGAGAACATCTTTGAGCAGAACTGCAGAAAACTCAAATTCCTGATTACAACGACCTAGAAATTACTTTTCCAGGTAGATGTATTCTTGTAATAGCCAAAATCTTCAAATTAAAACCATTGCAATAACATCCATTGCAAGAGTTTAGAATATTTGTAGAATGCTGCATTCTAAGTGGCTCCATTCCAAAGGCACAGGCAGATCAGCCAGCAAATCAACTGCTGTGATGACAGTGGTCTTCTAACTCCAAATACAACCCCTTTATTTTAAAGAAACATTTGTTTCATTCACTAAGTTTCTTTATAAGATGAAAAGGCTTTAAGACCCCACAATACAAGAAACTGACTATGCAAAAAACCATTTACCTTTGCACTATCAGAAAAAAAAACCAAAAGCCAGGTAGCAACCAAAAGAATATATTTAGCAAAGAACTAGTAGTATTTAAAAAAAAATCCAGCATGTTCTACCTTTGTTTCTTTCTCCATGCACACACTTTTCAATTTCTTCCAGTGGCAAAACTACATCACAAAACCATAAATATTAAACTGAGAATGCAAAAGACGTATCAAGTCATTAAACCTCACTTCTGATTCTCTGAGAGCCACTGCAATGTTTTTCTAATGTGGAACATTTCTGTTTAGATTGGCTTATGCATGCAAACTTCATAAAAGTCTGTGCAAAAGGTAACTATCCTCATAAAACCCAA
Source organism: Promerops cafer (assembly GCA_013398275.1). Lineage (NCBI taxonomy): Eukaryota > Metazoa > Chordata > Aves > Passeriformes > Nectariniidae > Promerops > Promerops cafer. The sequence goes on along the minus strand of VZSE01011625.1, from coordinate 1,546,846 downwards.
GAAAACAACTCCCTTCGTTGCACTGAATAAAATACTGTTAGTTTTATAACCTGACTAGATCTCTGTGACAAAACCAGACCAGATTCTTAATGTAAACAATGGACTTCTTACACCAGCTTATTACTGAAACAGAGTTTAAAACGGTAAGTAATTTAAAGTATTTATTTCTAAAAATACAACTTAGTTGTTATTATTATAAATAAACATAGGCCATTGGTAAAAAAACAACAACAAAAAAATTAGTGACCAGTCGCAGTTTTCCCTCCACACACCAAACTACTGTTTCTTGAGTAAAACAATTTGGGAGGGCAGGCACCATCTTTTTTTTCCCCCCCTGGGTCTTTCACCTAGCAACAAGAAATAGGAAAAAATAGGGACTGCATGAAAAATGCAAATGCACAAATTTGCCATAGGAACTCTAATCTAAATCACTGCTTCTACTTTAATCTCACAGTATTTATTCAGACGCCAATACCCTCATGGCAACAGTATTATCACATAAACATACAAAAGACAAGAATGGAAAAGGACAAATGTGACAAAGTGACTTTCCCCCTTCCAGCTTCAGGTATTTTCTGACTCCACATCCTCCAAGCTGCTCTATGGGAAATCCACTTTTTCAATGACCCCAAGAAGCTGCATTGGAAGCTAACAGACTACCAGAATACTGAAGCACTGCTACATCCTTTCATCTCACAGACAATCCCAAATTCAGGTGAGAAGCCACAGTGGCATACAAAATTTCAATGGCCAGCAGCTGAGGGAATTCCAACTTCTCTTTGCACAAACGGGTTCCACGCATCAATACTACTGTCCCTAAGTAGCTGGCAAATGCCCCACAGGGTCAGGCCAAAGGTGTGTCTAGTCCAGTGCTGCGTCTCCAAGAGTAGTCAGAGATGAGCCTCAGGAATACCACAGGTTTGCCAGTTTCTGTAGCTCTTGAACTAGAGATGCTGGAAGGCAATATTTCTAATACCTCCTTACAGAGCTGTTTCCTGTGGATCAGACAGACTCTGTTTCTGATCTCTTCTGTCACCATTAGCCTCCACTACCTCGGGCAGCAGCAAGTGCCACGAGTTCACTGCTGCCTGGATATCATTGCGTTTCAAGTTTCTCTCTGTTCTTGTATCGCAGGAATTAACAAATGACAGTTCCCCTAATTCCATATTGTGATTTCCTAAAATTCAGCTGTCTTCCCCACACACAGTCTGTTCCTCTCCATCATGAAGAGTCCATGGCCTTATTCTCTCCTCTTATTCTATTTATCCATCTCCTGGTGACTACTCATCCATCCCTATTCTCAAATAAAGGTTTGAGAAAAGGGAAAAGGCTCAGTTATTTGCTGCAATGTAACCCACTTGGAAAAGTTTCAAAAGAAAAAAAGAATTTAATATCTGGTAAGAAAAAAGGCATTTCTCAGCCACCTGACTTGGACCTGACGTGATGGACAAAAGCTAACATTTGAAACAAAAAGGTCTAAGCAACACTAGCTTGGATACACACACGGTAATATCATCCACTAGTATCCCATAACATGAAATGTTTTTCTGGTTTTAAAATAATTTTTATTTAATTAGTTTTTAGAAATACACCAACATTTTCGTACACATTCATAATGGCCATCTGATACAGTTAAGCAATCATACTCCTGTACCTATAAGCAGTTAGTGGTTTTCTGTCTTTCCTAGAACTAAACAGATACAAAGAAACAGGATTCAAACTTAATTTTCAAGACCTTTAGTTTCCTGTATAGGTCAGAGCCTATTTCATCTTTTTTTTCTGGGCACTTGCTCAGAACCATTTCATACTACATTGCAGCACTTCTTTGTGCATACTCCTGTTCATATATGGGAATATTACTTACCACTACAAAATCATATAATGCTCAAATTCCTCCTCCTTTTTCACAGCAAAGGTGCTAAATAAATGCATTATCCTTCTCTTTCTTTGAATTCCACTTAAAACAAATGGCTCTCAAAAAATATTTCCTCTTTTTTCTTTCCCCTATCTGAAAACATACTTCATAATCTATTTTATGAACAGAATTACATATTTCATCAGGGACAAGAAAAGCAACTAAAACAAGCTGAAGTTCGGATGCTATTTTTCAGTCCTTTCTTACCATCAACACCATTACTTTATATGAACAAATACAGCGAGATACAAGTCACAAAAGAAGTCATCATAGCAGTTTACCACTGATTGGAAAAATATTAATAGCCTCAGGCAAATCAGTCATTAACTCTTACTGATTTGGAGGGTGATAAATAGCATTAATAATTCAATAAAAAACACATTGAGTAATAAAAGCTTAGGGTTATTTATTTAACCAATTAGATCATTTTTGGCAGCATCCCTGCTTTTGAATAAACCATGCATGTTCTTCAATTAATCATGAGAATTGAAAACTACAAATCTGCAGTCTCTATCTCCCAGTCAAAGAGATACATTACTTAAGAAGCCCAAAAGATTGAGGGAGAAAATAAGAATAATTTACATTCTCTGTGGACAAAGAGAGTTGGCACTGGAAGATGTGCTAATTAGCAAAGCTTGGCTACTGATGCTTAACGATCTGTTCCTCATGCACCACTTTCCCAATCCACTGAGAGACAGGTACAAATTGCACCTATAAAAAGTTATAATCCATTAGCATGCATATGAGGTGCATCTTGTTACCACTAATGTTCAACAGTCCCCTCTAATCTATGAGAGTGGCAGAAAGATGCAAATGTTTAACTAGAACACTATACTGAATTACCATGCATGTCATTTATTAACAGCTTTATTTTATTCAGAAACCTCACTGTGACAAACCATTACCACCCTGGCAGTCTAAAGTCAAGGGCAGGTAGTGGCGGGTTCAGTGTTTTGAATGCTTCAGTTTGGTGTTTCTACAGGGAATCAGTGCGTGTCTCACGGTCCATATGAACACTTAATTCTCTACTATAAACTCTAAATTCATTAAAATACTGTCCAATTCAAAATCCCTGTTTTGAGTCTCTTTTTCACCAAGCCAAACTCTCCCGAGTGCACCCTCAACTGGAGTTACAAGCTGAATGCTCAATTTCATATCTTCCAGATATAATATCAGATATAGCTTGAGATTCAGAATGCCTCTGCTTACTCAGACAAAAAAACAAAATTAGCCATTACAAATCTAAAAATCGGCTCCTATCTGAAAACTAAAGTGGCTTTAGAAAATGGATGAAAGAGAAATATAAAAGATGGCCATCACTTCCACAAGCCATAATGAAGTTGTGGAATTAAGTCTTCTGACATTTAAACTGGGATTACAAAAAACCAGGTGATGTTTATTTACTTTTAATATTAGTCACCCCAGAAGTAATGCTTCACAAGTTGAAAAACAATTTTTATAATGATCATTTTCAAAAGAAAATTTCAGCTTTATTAAACAGACTAAGATGTGTCAAACTTGCTTTTGAGAGAAATCAATGAATGCTAACTCAATGTAGATCCTATATGTAGACCTGAAAAACAAGAGTAAACTAAAAGAAAGAAAAAAGAAACCCCCAACAAAAACCACCGAAGATAGCTATATCCTTTCCCCCCATTTTTTTTCAGAGTAAACTAAAATTAGACCACAAAACTATTTCATATTATTTTAATCCAGTAAGATTCCTAATTCTGGTTCAGGAGATGGGGCATTAAGTTCATTTTAACTGTCAGTATTTCATTTCTCTGTAGTATTTTGGGGCCTTAACAGGTTTAGGGCAGATTTTTTTGTTCTTTTTAAGTAAACATTAAGCATTTCAACACTGTCACCTTCTAAATCAGCATTTTCAAGAAGGTATCCTTATATCACACCCATATATAATCACCTATCCACACATCCCAGTTTTCTGAGAGGAAACATCTCAGCAACTAGCATGAACAAGGGTCTTTTTGGTCTCTGCAACTAAAAACACCCAAACTTCTACACATTTACTTCTATATGCAGAGGGAAACAGCTTTAGTGAAATAAATGCTTCCCCAAATTAATGAACACCTCATTTTTTTTTAATTATCTTCTATGTAAAATTAATCTGCTTGTTTCATTAAGTATTCAATCAGCCCTCAGTTAAAAATTTGGTATTACTTCAGACAACTAACAGTGAGCTTTGGTTGGTTTTTTGGGTTTTTAAATTAATCCCCGTGCAAGAAGAGGCAGGAAATGCTTTAAATCTCAAATGTATAAAATAAAGACTCGGTACTTTTTGAAACTGCATAATAATTCCTAGCATCTCAGAACAAGAGACCCATACATATTCTATACCCATTCTATTTCTCTTCTTCAATAAGGATTTTAGAAGATACAGGGTGCAAGTTCTGAGCAAAGAGTATGAAAACAATGAACAGATTCATATCAGTAAACCCAGAGCAGGAGCACAACATACCTGCAATTCCACAACCCTGACATGTCAGCCAAGGCCTGAAATGTAGCAAACATTTAACAGGTCACAGAAAAAATATTCCTATTGTTACTTATTGTCCAGGCATCTAGAAAGTATGTTCTATGATTCCAATACAAACCCACAACCACAACAGAAGACAGTAACTTTGAACTAAGACAAAAAGCAAAATACAAAAATCAAAGAACTGAATAAATAGCACCACAGTCTATATACTTGTATAGTCTTTCAAGCCACCAAAGTACACTGGTGTTTTAGGAGATACCTTTGGCTTTTTAAACTGTTCTCTTCAACTCTCATGATGAAGTCAATGTGGTGCTGATTCCAGAATTGATCTTCAGTATCTGTTCTGCTAAATGATGATGATTCATTCTGTCCTGTTTCTCAGTGATGCCCAAACTAAGCATGCATACCTCCTGTGAGCAATTAACTGAAGCTTTCAAGCCACAAAAACCATGTGTCAACCAGCACTTTTGTTTATCCCCCTTCCAATGTCCAAAACATCTCCCTTCTCATTCCTGTTTTCTCCTGTTTCTCCTCACTACCCAATACCTCTTATTCTGCAGGAATCCTATTACATGTCATAAGTGGAACAGACATACAGGGTTTTCTTCCTTCTCTCCTTTAGCCATTAATAGAAGGGAAATAATGAAATATATAATAATGATTACTTGTAGTAGCACTGATTAATCTGGATGTGATTTGGAGATGTTTCTTTTTCTTATTATCAGAAAAAAAATAATTACTTCAAGCAAGCAGTAACTGTCCATGCAGGAAACAAACCTTTGACAACAAAATTAGTTTTAGCTGAAGAAACATGGTAGCTTGCACGCCAGAATTCTGACAGAATTGGCCCATGAAGTCACTGGTGTGACAGCAAGGAGTTTTAACAACCAATCTATCAAGACAAACACAAATACTTAAGTGGAAAAAAATGGTGAATGGAAAACAAAAAGAACACCATCTATCTCAAGTCAAGCAGGAGCAAAAAACGGGAAGCAGCCCAAAATCAGAAGCATCCAGGGAGCTACTTTCTTTCAAGGTGGAAGATGGTTAAGAACCAGAAGTGGAATAGAAACCTAGAAAGGACACAAATGCCAATAAACCTAACCCATTCAAATGTGCATGTGTATGACATTTAAAGAAGAATACATTCCTTGCCTTAGAGAAAAGAAGGCAGGAAATTCTTTAGTATAGAGCAGAATTTGCAGATATTTTCTATAAAACCTTGCAGTAATCACATACCTTTATCTGCTAGATTCAAAATCTATTCTGAATGATACGAACTTTTCCTTCAGATTCCTACAATTGCATACTGCAAAGCCTCACAACAGGAATTCTGCCTACAGATTTGCTCTAACAAGTTTTTGCAGCTCTGCGCCAAACTCTTCTCAGCAGTTTACAGCACTTGCACAGTAGCTACAGCATGTCCTGCCCTGCACTCATCACTTAGCATTCCACAGAATCACAATACCTTTCAGCTTGGAAATGTAGGATGACCTAGTTCAATGTTCTGCTCAAAGCAGGGACAACAGTGAATTCAGACCAGGCTGCTCAGGGCTTCATCCAGCATGGTCTTGACAGCCTCCAAATGTGGAGAGCTCACACCGTCTCTGAGCAACAGCTTTCAGCCCTTAAATATCTTCATAGTGATTTTTTTCCCCACTGAGAACTGGAAGCTCCATGCTTCAATTTTACCTCTCACTTTTTCTGCATGTATGTCTGCAGGCACTAGGCCTCCTCACACCACCTCTTCTGCAGTCTGAGCAAGCACAACTGACCCAGTCTCTTCCCTCCCTTCTATGCTCCAGTCCTCTGACTGTCTTACAGCCTGCCCATGGATTCACTTAAGCTTATCAGCATTCTTGTGCCAGGAGAGCCAAAACCTGACAGAGGATTCCACACATGATCTAATAAGTGTCGAATAATGGGGAATAATGGGGAATAATCACTTCACCTACTGGCTCTACTCCCATTGATGTAACCAAGAACATTGTCAGGGCACACAGCTGGCTGTGCTTAGACTTCTGTCAACCCACCCCCAAGTCATCTTAGTTGCATTATGATTTTTGTCCTCACAATGATACTGATCTTTATATTCATCCAGATACTTCCAGATGCAAAATTGATACCCTGAACTACAACTATAAACTATTTATTGAAAACTATTTCACATATGAAAAAACAGGCTGGCTAAGAGAACAAAGAGCACATTTAGTTTAGAAAGAGTTTTTTGAATACAAAAGCTAACCAAAACACCAAGGTATAGTATACCAAATAAATCAAAAACTTTACACAAATCAACAGGCACCCTGAAACTGGTTTTTCTACTTTTTTCCACTAGGATCTTGTTGACCACAAATTGGAGAAATTAAGCCAAGTTACCAAATTATCACTTTCTGTGACTGTAGCACCTTGCAGTTCCAGTCAGAGTCAGATTTCTCAGCTGCAGAAGTATTTTCAAATTAATTTTTAAGTAATCATTCACAAGAGTCTGTAAATTTTAAAATATTTTACAAAACTTCTGGTGAGCTGTGTGTGCATAATCATTAAGCAGTTGCAATTTATACCTCTCCACTCACATTTGACAAGCTCTGGAGAGCTTTGTTATCCCACTTCAACATGCAGCAATTTCAGTATTCCAAGGAATGTCAAAGCATGGGGACATCTGAATAGGTCATTAACAATTTAACAAACATGCAAACATATTCTGAGGACTAATAGATAAAAAAATGTGATGGACTAAATGGTATTGTTTTCAAGACATCCAAGTAGTTTCTTAACTCAATGAATTGAACACTTTTAAATAATCAGCTTAAATCAATGCATATAATATTTTTTCTTCATTTTAGCATCCTGCAGTTCACTGGAACATACCAAGCATTAATTAATCACATAAACAGAATAAAAATTTCCCATATGAATGCTGGAATAATTCACTATGCTTACAATTCGAGTTACAACATTTTTGATAGAAAGTGCACTAGCTTCCAGTCTCTAGGCTAAATATTTAAACTTGCAAAGTTAGAATTTCATACCCCTGAAAAATTAACATCACAAACACAGACGGCTCTCACAGTAAATTTTCACACTGACCAATAAACTTCAAACAAATCACAATCTTGGTCTCAAAAGTGTTGACATAAAAAAACATCATCAGACTTCAAATATTGTTTTTTAAAAAGTTCTATTTTTCAGTTATTTTTCTTAAACTAGAGTCTAACCATTTAAACATACAGCATTCTTTGAGGACATTAAAACCAAATCATTTTCAGAGGTCTGTATTGCCAGAACTACTACTCGACAATTTCAACCCATATATCATTTTATATGAACTAAGAACAGTAATTCTTACTCCAGGAAATTTTTATGTCCCTGACACCATGATCCAGTAAGGAAAGATAAGAACAACCTGGCCAGTGGGAAAATAAAGAAAAGCACTGCAGCTTTGTGCTCTCCTTCCAAAACTGAGCCCACTCCAAAGCAGATCTCAGCTGAGCTTCTGTTCATGTTAGTGGCAATCTGGATGAATGGACATAGAGAGAAGAAAAGCATCTATATGGGTGCTGAGACTATTTCACACTGCAGCCATGAGGAAATATTTGCATGTCCTTTTGATTAAAATGCAATGAGAACTTAGAATTCAGTTCTAAAATAGTTATGTGCTTGTAACAGAGTAACACATCACAGTGACAACTGGGATACACTTTCAGGCCAAATACATGCAAACAAAAGATCGTATCTACGCAAGCACAGCCTGACAGTGACAAGCATTCTTTGAAGTCCTAACCTGGCATTATCTCTGCAAGAAAAACAGGATCATCTCTTTTAACTGCATTTGTGAAGTCTTCTGTCTTCCAGAAGGTGTACTCAAAAATTCAAAATCAGGGTTTAGTGGGGAACCATTCTACTTTTGCGTGCAGCACCTTAAGAAGCTGCTCAATACCACCGTGCAAGATAAACACTGTACAAAAATACAGCAAAGCAGGTAGAACAAGACTCAAAACTTATCCACTTAGGTCCTTGAGATGTAAAATGTTCCAGCTGGTGGAGGGACACCTTACATGCAGAGATGGAGGGTCCAGCACCTCTGGGCGGCCAGCAACCTTCTGCCCTGGGCCAGGCTTGCCAAAAGAAGCCCTTGAAACTGGCAGGAGCCCTCTGATCCTGAGCTACCACCAGCCAGGGCAGGGCAGGCACCATCACTGACAAAGCCATGAAATCAGGGAGACCAGGTACTAAGCTGAAAACTAGCCTATTTCTGCTCCTGTTCTTCCCTGCTTCTAGAGATGAACAAAAAAGCCCCGAGGGACGGCACCTATCAGCATTTGTGCAGACCACTGCTGCTTGGCAAGTACAACCTGAGAGGACACAGCTTGCAGGCACAACTGCTCCTCCCTGCTGCTTTTGCACCTGCAGGGCGTACCACAAGTGGCCTTTGCAGCAGCTTGAAGTGACCTACAACACACAGCAACCACCTCAGCCAGGGCAAGGCAAGGCTGGTGCCCCGCGGCTGGGAGCAGAAGGTGTTGGACAGGGATGAAGCCCTCCCCTGTCAGTGACAGGCCCTTGACACCTGTGCCTGTACCTGGGTGCAAGTGTCAAGATGTCGTAGCAGCAAGAGCTGAAGGGGCAGCCTCTGTGTGGAGCATCTGTCTGGAGCTCCCACGCGTGACACAGCTGCAGCGGCCCCAGCGCAGGGCACGGCTGAGCCCCTCAGCCACGGGCGGGCGGGCGAGAGCCCCGGGGAAAGCCTGGGCAAGGGAGGGCAAAACGCTGCCCGGCAGCCAGGGCTGAGCGAGGGGAACCGAGCGAGACACACAGAGGAGGGACATAGGGACCCCAGGAGCAGGAGCAGCTGGATGGGCATCTGGCAGCCAGTCATGGCCACCACACATCCGTGGTAAACAGCCCTAGATCAGCTGAAAGCAAAGCTGAAAACATTACCCCACAGTCAAATGTTGCTTTTCACCCTTGTGGGTCATCATCCATAGATACTCAAAGGCAGACACACAGATGCAGCATCAAATGATCAAACAAGAAGATAATTCTGGGTTTCTGTGTTAAGGTGTCAGAGTTTTGGAAAATGGTGTAGCAAATAGTGTAGGCTTTTAAAGGACATATCCCAATTTTACAAACTTGGAGATTAATTAAAATTCCTTGTTCTTATTAGAAATAGTGTGGCTATAAAAGTACGAAAATTAATCAGAGACTCAAAGTCACATATAACATTTCTAATTATATCAAATTCATTGTATCTCAAACAAATAAGCCCTTTGTTTGCAGCCTACCTTCCCCATTTTCCCAAGTACCTCTTATTGAAAAGTATTTTGTTGATTTGTGGGGTTTTTTTAAAAAACAACAACCCTATTTTTTTTCTTCTTCCCCTCTCTATTTCTTTTTAAGAGCTCATAGTGTACCACTACCAAAGTCCATCATCCAGTATCATAAATACCATTAATTTAAAATGAAATAAGGCTTTGATTTCAAGAGAAGATTACTCTCATCTGTACTACAGGTACTTGTGTCCTCCAACAAATCTGCTATCCCAAAAGAATTCCTAGCCAAACTAGTAAGCCACTCCTACAATGCTCCTAGAATCCTCCTCGAGTCACCCAGTATGATAGCACTTGGCTGCCAAAAATATTTTGGGAATTGTTAATATGCTGTCGGGTCTCTTCAATGCAGCAACATCTGCTGCCCAGTGCAGGGACGGAGGAGACTGGAAATGCTGAGACCCACCAAACACTTCTGACACAAGAGGGTAAGAAAAATTTCTCCCACGAGACAGAGCAGTTGGGTTTAGTCTTATGTGTATCCCAGGCCAGGCATTTCCACTACTCTACTTTTTAAACTAATTTGACTTTAACTAGCCTGAACCCTAAACATCTGAGCAAACAATAATTTATCCTTTCCACTACCAAGTATTTCCATTAGTAAAAGAGACTTCATGGAGAAATGTATTGAGTAACTGCCAATGCAGTTTGAAGAATGTTGCACTATCATTTACAAATACAACCGACTCAGAAAATAACTTCATCATCTGCAACAAGTGGGTATTGGCAGGTCATATCAGACCTATATTGGCAGCCATCAGAAGATATTTATTAACTTTACTAGTCCAATAGATACGATTTTTAAGACATTAATTTTTATTTAACATAGTTTTCCTTTAACGTATTTTATATTGGGAATAAAAAATATTTATTGCATATTACTTAAAAGTTTATTAAAAACCTGTCAGCACTTGAGTTAGTTACTTACTAATTAGAAATTCTTCAACTGTTTCTTTAAAGTCCATTGGAATAGTGCTAACATTTAAGTACTTTAAAAAACAAGATGCCTAAAAAGTTCCTATGTTACTACCATTTCATTAAGATTTAATCTGCAAGGAAGCTGAGAGGGGCAGAAAAACAAGTTCATTTTGTTACAGAGAAAACTGATTCCCTTCACCCCACCTCCCTCCCGAGCTTAGTTCCAAAGGACCATATTAAGATTTCAATTCAATTGAGTAAAATAAAAGAGTTCACCCCAACCACACAATTATAATTTAAGAACATTTATACTACATCTGAATGTTAATATGTATTCATGGAACAATTTATACAAATTAGTTTTGTATCAGCTTCAGTATTTTGGAATATTAAAAAGGGTTCCACTACTAAAAAAGATGCAGTAGAGGAATGGGAATGCAGTTATTAAACATATTAAACATATATTTCCTTTACATTTGGCAATTTGTTCCTGAATGCTTTTTGAGACAACTGTATATAAACAAAAAAACATTAACTTGTCTACACATATCAAAACACACAGTGACTTTATAAAACCTATGTTCCTACCATTCTCTAAGTCATAATTTCTCATTAATTTTTATTCAGTGTCATTGGTAATTTTAAGTACTGAGACAAAAACTCAAATGTTACCAGATCTTTCATCACGGCCCACACATGAGCCACTCTAATTTGTTTTAACAGAGTTTTTACAGAGAAACCAAGTAGGATTTCCTGTAAGAAAGATACTGACTTTTGAACATACTATTCTACTATTCGTCCAAATTTTACAAACAGTAAAAAAGCCTTTCAATTACACAATGCAAACTTAGAGCTTCACTGATAAAAACCTCTATGTTTCAAGGTACTTTAGAAGCAACAGTCTTCTTTATGTCAGAATGCAAAATTTTAAGTACATAAATGCCTTTTAAGAATAATTTCATTCTAATGTAATATTTTCCCCTTGAAATTTAGGCATCACAGCAAGTCATACAAAAGTAAAATGGCACTGATCAGCAATCACTGCCTGAAAGCACAGAGTTTTGAAACTGAAGCACAGAAATGTTTTTTTCCCCTATACAAATTTACACCACTCTGTTTTGCACCTCAAACTTTCTTTCATCTTGCAAAAGGCTTTTTCTAACATTTCACAGATAAAAAGGTTAATATCTATACTCTTACAAAACATGACCAAAAGGCCTATAATCTGCACTTTATAGACAACCTCTTCAGAGTTTTGTCTAATCCCCATTGTTAACATCTCTCAATCTTTAACAGACAAAGTCTGGATTTCAATTCCATACTTCTTTGAGGCAATATGAGTTGACAGTGTTAAGTAAAAATTCTAAGAACACAGGAATTACCTTAAGGAATATGCTTGCTTTGTCTTCCAATTGAAAATATCAATAGAGAAAGTAAGATTTACTCCAGGAAAGCTGATAACACAACTCAGTAAGAACAATAAATGAAGACTGCATTTATTACACCAGCTTAATGTCTTTTGTTGCAGAACAGTGTCATGTTTCGTAAAAATAATTATAAATTTCAGGTCAGTTTAGCTGTTCAAGGTTATACATTTGTGACAGTCATCTAGTTGTGTTTTAATAGAAATCACAAGTTCAATATTGTGTCTAAAGGTACAAAAATATTGTTAGTGTATGCTAATTTTACTTTTAAAGTAAAAAAAATCTAAATCAGAACTTCTGAAACAGTATTTCCTAGAAAATGTTCATAACAGCAACAGCTGGGCTGATAATTAAGTGCAATTTAAAAAAAAAAAAATACATTTTGATTGCTGTTAGTTATATTTAGGATAAATAAATAAGTCCCTGCATTTCAAGCTATGAAGTTACAATGCCTGTAGTGCAGCTGTCTGCACAGGATCCCTCACTGGCTCGGGCCAGGCATTCTGGCACTGGAGTATTAATACTCAGCTTGGCAAACTAGCATAAGCAGAGACTGTCAAACAGGATAAGTGGGAGGCCGAGGGTATAAGGGATATAGAAGATGGCATCTATTTTTAAGAGATGATTAGTTTAATTATCTATGAAGTTATTGATCCTGAGTTAGGAAGCAGCTGAGCAAGTGTTTTCACGAATGCAGTGAGCAGCGAGCTTGTGATTAAAAGAACACTCACACCCTTAAAGGAAACTGGAAAGCAAAAAATACTTTGGCAGTCAGGAAGAGCACTTTAAGTAGAATAGAAACTAAAAATATTCATGTCTGTGTGTGCCAAGTCTACAGTATATTTTTTTCATATAGAAATTCCACATGACTTTAAATACAAAATTTTAGAAATATTTTCCTAGCTTTCTCACTAAATTTCCTCAAAATGAGTAATGTTGCAAGATGTTCTATTTTGTACAGATAAGTTGGCCAAACAGCAAGTTCCTGGTCAAATCATTTTCCCATGAACCAGAGTGGGCACACAGGTATTTTGTGCATCAGGAAGATAATAAATGTTTATGTTCTGTGAAACAGAATAGTAGTTTAGACCCAAAAATGTCATCCGCTAGAAGTCCAAATGCTTAACCTCATTCTATAAGAGAATCTCCTTAATGTTTGTTGTTGTTTTTTGCTTTTTTTTAAGGTGAGCTACTTTAACCAGAGACTCAGTTCTTCCAATCAAACTTGTACATTCAACACATATGACTCGAGGTAAAGTTACTCCAAGCTCCTGTCAACATCACTTTTCCAGTCTCTTTATGTGAACATACACAATTAACAAGCAGTAAAGAAATCATTTCAGTTTTAATTATAAAGCAAATGCTGCTATTCCTCACTCCCTAAATACCCATAAACTGAGCTGTGACTCAAAATTCACAAGGTAAATCTAAGATATCAGGTCAACATAGTTTCTTATCTGCAACATTCTATGGCCAAAGTCTCACATAGCAAAAGACTGCACACTTATCCTCTTCAAACAGAGGGCAGGGTTTGTTTACACAAGGAAATGCCCACACAGTTCTGTGGCTATGGTTATTGTGGAACTTCTTGTAAATGGATCAGAAAAAAAAATGCTCCTTTCTCCTCACTTGCTGCTGCAAACTATTTGCCAGTGGAAACCCTTGGTCAATTTGATTAGGGCAGCATTTCACCAAACTTTTCAGAGTTTATCTATGCTGCAGACATACCAATTGAGTTTTATGTTGGTTAGCATAGGTATCAATAGCAGGACAGGCATGAATCTGATCACGTCCCAGCAAATCTAAACTAGTGGTGAAGCTCAAGTCACCAATGTTTCCAACCCATCAGTCCCTGAAATAGATATGGGAAAACCAGCCTGGGAATATGTATGTGCATGTCAGTCACACTTCCCCAGTACAGCATGGTCCTACCCACAACTCAGTACCTGGAGGAATTGGATTTGGCAACTCAGCACGACTCACTGTTAATGAACTGGTACTTAAACTATTACTGAGGGCCATCTTTACAACTATTTTCATTTTATTAATGTGTGCTTAAACACTAGTTCTCAAACATTATGATGAATGGGTCCTTTCAAACTCAGAATATTGTATGATTCTATAAAAATTAAACATATTAGGCAGAATAATTTATTACACAAAGGAACTATGCCACAGGTCCTGAGACAGTAGTAATTCAACCAAAGCCAAATTTGAATACTTGGCTCCCCTCTGAACATTTATCTTAATTATTTTTTATTTTTGAAAACCTGTGTTTGTATTCCTTCATGCACAAACCTTCAAGACATACTTTGAAAGCACAGGCAGACTTTTTAGTTAATGATTAATAGTGAGTAATAAATATGGGTGCAGAAGGAAACTCCAAGCCTTTATACTAGGAGGGTCATTTTTGTTATTTCCAAATTACTGATCCTCTCCTGTTTCATTAAAAAGCTTCATGAAAATCTTGATCCCAACCTTTTCTACATTTTAGCCCTATAAATTCTGGAAAAATGTAAAAGTTGCTACTTTGAACTTAAAATGAAATTATTCTTACCTGGGGATATTTTGCACATTTGGTGGGTTAAAATACCTTCTTCTATGAAGTACAAAGAGGAGTAAACCCTCACAGTCCTTCTGGTTTAAGTACACACTTCTAGATATGCCAGATCCAACATGTTAATTAGCTATTATCTAATCAAGTATTTATTCATTCACTGCATTAACGAAATTTTACCTCAATACGCTATCATATTGTCACATGCATATTCCCAAGCCCTACTATTTTTTTTTAATATTTCACAATTGCAAATAGCTTTTTCCTTGAAGGCCACAAAATCAGATTATGTTTGTGCTAAATGGCTATTTATGACAGATGGCATTACAAAAGAGTTAATGAAAATTATTTTCATATAAACAGATTTGGAGGCTTGAAAACTTTTCTTTTACCCTATTTTCCCTCAAAAATCACTTTAGTCGTTTCAACATGTTTTTGTTTTATTAAAAAAGTGTCAAAGAATTATATTTGAAAACTTCTATTTGAAAATGTCTAAAAGTCCTATTTTGACTATCCAGTTGCAAAACGATTGCTTAATTTTTTTTTTTTTGGTATGATAAAAACACAAAAAAAATAAATAGTTCTGCAAGTACAAAGAAAAACATTCTAGCAAAAAACAACCAGTACTGGTTCTTGGGTGGCTCACCCAGCATTCTGCAACCAAGGCTTGTCCCAGATCAGGTGTTAACAGTTAATTTAGGTGTCTTATTTTGTGAATATGAAAATGCAACAAGTGCTACTCACATTAGCACTGAAGTGCATGATGCAGTTCAGAGTCCAGTTTCACCTCAGACGAGTTTCAAAAAACCCACAAATTGTCTATGAAACTCAGAAACCCACAGTAACAGAACTGAATGTTTCTAGCAGAAAACTATTTTCCTTGAAGTCAGCTAGACAAGCAATTTGTGGATGTCCTAAGACAAAATATGCTTTTCTCCTGTCTCTGTGTGTATTGCACGGGCTGTTTTTGAACAGCTACGCAAGTGCCTTGCTCAGCAACGAGCTCGGTGCTTATCGTACACGAGACTGCACGGAACACAGCGCTCCATAAAACAGCACACACTAATGTTTTATACAGCATAAAACAGATTTTAATAACAAAGCGACAAGCATCGCAATCAAGGAAAAATCACCCGGGAAGTGCCTGAAGACAGGTCCCTTCTTTGAACCTCTTTGCCATCTGCCCTGGAGTTGTTTACCAGTCGGATACAACTTGCAGATGTGGGGAGTAAAGAGGGGTCAGGATCTGGGTAGGAGAACTGTACCTCCTCTCATTACTCTTCCAGACAGCATTACACACAGCCAGGCATCAAGGCCACAAACATCAAAGATTCACGGCTTGTTCACTGTCCACACCCAGAAAAGTCTGCAGAAGTCTTTATGAGGAAAGCATCTGCACTGCCAAGGACAGTTTGCTCCTACAATAAACTCTGTTTTAAGGTCTCATCTAACTACTACCTGTCCATCTTTATTTTCATTGTTCATTTCGAAAAAAAAGCTGGTCAATTTAGGAACAACTTTACTTAGGACCTTAAGAGCACTACAAAAGTTCATCTTGGCAAGGCTCAACTACTGAAGTTTATTGATGCAGGAGGGTAGGGCTGAGAAGCACTTCACTTAAATGAAGTCAAATTTGTCCATTTGTCAAAATGGAAAGTGGTTAACAGGTATTTCTGTATTTTATTTTATCAGAAGCTAGCAATCTTGGTTTTGGAATGCTGTTATCACCTATATACAAATGCTACTGGTTTTCACATTAATGGATTTTACTTGCCACACAGCTGCCAAAAACAATTTCCAGAAATACTTTTTTCACCACCAAAAGTACAACACAGTATAAAAATTCCTCAGTATTTTTCACCTATAGGCACTTTTATATTTTTCAGTCTTTAAGCTTTCTTGGATGTCGGCGAAATTCCAGATGTCAGAACAAGAAGGTCTGTTAAATTTCAGACCAGAGAATGCACAGACAACCACAATGCAGCTCACTATGCACCTTCCTTCTGTGCCTAAATTCTTGATGGGACAAAGCAGTTATTGCAATACCACACAGACAAAAAAGGTACAGTATAGCAAACCATGCACAAAATTATTACAGGTCAGGTCTACATTAGGAGTACCTTATTAATATAGCAACTTTACTCCTTTCATTTAGGAGGCATCTACACTGGCAAAGGTATCACTGAAAGGCTGAGTTTGGCAGGGACCTCTAGAGGTCATCTGGTCCAAAACCCTGTTTAAGCTGACAGTGTCCAAGCAGCTTTTGAGTAACTCCAAGGATGGAGACTCTACAGCCTCACCTGGGAGGTTATACTCTGCATTACACTCTGTATCAATACAGCAAAGCTGTAATGCAAACCACAGAAAGCCAGTTTAGGTTCCATTTTAATGCTCTAAAGGCTGTTCCTAGCCAAAATCTATTGGTAATACAGCACACCTTTCCACCTGTCTGCACACATAATCACTGCTATTCTACACAGAGGTCATGCAGGTAGATAAAGGTGATACTAAACATCAATCTGCCCTATCATTTGTGATGCATCCCATCAAGCAATGGCATCAGCAACATGGATACCCAAGCACCAAGCCTGAGATGCCCTAAAACTCACAAAGTCCATGAGTGGAAGTATCTCCTACCATTCCTATGTATCTGCTCAACAATGGCAACTATCACACTAATTCAGCCTACAGCATGTGGGAAGGATTCTCCAAGAATAATTTTGTGATACCATTAAGATAATTCTAAGACAGGATATTCATCTCAGCACAGAGTGTTCCTACCCAGCTCACACAGGATTATATGGATGATCAGGAATGGAAATGGAAATGCAATGGAAAAGTATTGTTATTTTTCATTTGCAAGAGTAGCAACCATCTGTTTGTTGAAGGTTTTCCTGACATCTATTACATAAAGCCATTTTTCTAATACCTGCTGGTCTACCTTTACTTCATGCAATATGCATTGTGTGGTCCTATAAGATCATTAAGGAATGGTAAAGAAATTGGTTGTGTTATGATAATTTGAACAGTACAGCTTGGGAGGAAATAAATCATAAAACTCATATGATGTCATAGAAATTAACAGGAATTAATTAGAATTATTAACAAAAGCCAGCACAAAACTTTGCAGCATTTCTTAATGAAAAATACTATTTCAAAAGCTCCATTTTGTCTCCATGGAAATGCACAGGAATAGCTAACTGAAACTATTAAAAATATTTAAAGTATGTGTTCTTAGCAAGAAGTTACATGGACCATAACGATGATCTGCAACAGACTGAGATTACTTTTCACAAAATAGGAACACCAGGTTCTCACCAACTGAAGACACTGGGCTACAGTTCTAAGTATCAGCAGAGGTAGTAAAGACAACTCAGAATATGAAAAAGACTTTAAAGGATATCATTTCATCCCAACAAGGCTACCTCTCTGTCTTAGTAGGCATTTTACTTCTCAATAGATCTACAGAGAAAACTAACAGGAGATCAAAACAGATAAAAGTTCCCTTGCTTTTAGCAAAGTCATTTTCTCTCATATCAAAGTCTTATTAAACAGTTTTCTTTCAAGCTTTCTGACATTTGACCAAAGAAGTAAAGGCACAGACAACAGTTACTGGTAATAATCAATAATTACTAATGGTTGGTTGGGAGGCATGCTGGGGATTGGTTTTTTTTTCTCATTTTCTTAAAAAAGGGGGGGTTAAAAAACCTTCAAAAATCTCAAGTTCATCATACTTTCAGGCAAAGACATTCAATTCATCTTAGAAGAAATCTAATCCAAGTTGAATTAACAATGAGTTAAAGTAAGAATTTCTTTCAAGTCTTCAACCAAGACACCATTCTTTTTAAGGGAAAGGGTAAGAGTCTGCAAGAGAACTGCGTGTGAAGTATGGTTAGTACCTTCCCATCACCAGATCTCCAAAACTGTATCTGCTTTTTAAAAAAAAACAGGAATTCTGGCTTCCTTCAGGTGCTGCATCATCCCATGGCACAAAAGAGAGACAGTGTCTGCACTGAGAAGGAAGAGCAAGAGTGCCAGCAGCAACAGGACACAGAACATACAGATTTGCACACGTTGTCAAAGATGGCCAATATAAGAACAGTGCCCTTGAAAACAGAATTTCCCTAGAGTTACCCTAGAACAAGAGCAACTTTACCTGGCCACATCTGGAACCGAACACAGCTGGCAGAACACAGCTATAAAGGATTTCTTAGAGAGTTCACAGACATGAACGCAGAAGTTTTTATTCCCTCCAGGCATCTGTAGCTCAGATCCCAAACAGTGGTGCACATCTAAAATTCTGAAGGCCAAATTGAGACTTAATAACCCTACAGTAATAATAATGTTATGGTACATAACCACTATACTTGGCTGTTCTCCACTTACTGATTTATGAGAAAAGATGACTAGTTCAGCCCTCTGAAAAAAAAAAAAAAACAAAAACAGATACTTCATAGGAAGAAGTGGATTTTCTCTTTCTAAAAGATAAATAAATAACAGGATGAGGAAAATATACAGGATGTGATGCTCCATTAGCAGACATCACATCTGTTACTCATATTTTAATATCTTCCCTGCCACCCTGAAGCATACCATGTGCAATTAAGAGGAAATTGCAATGCAATTTTTTAATAAATTATTGTCAAGAGTCATACAGTACTAAGCCAAATGAAAATCACTAAATCAATTCAGCACCAGTTTAAAAAGTTTCGATTGATCCTCAATTCATTGCTATGTTATTATAACATCTTATGAAATGCACCCACCACTTTAAGACTCCCTCATTTCATTTGTGATTACAGTAAATATTGATTGCAATGGTGGCCTGGAGACAGCTCCGAACTGTACAACTGTAGTCCCTGAAAGCAGAGCTTAGTGACAGTATTCTGTTCCCAAGTCTGCCCTTCAGACAGACTCAGCACAGATATAAAAATTCAGTGTAATATTTTACTATTCTAAATGCACACCTGCTTGGATTTTATTCAATTAAGCAGAGAAATTTGTAATACTTTTATAATAGAAACCTTAATCAATTTTATCTTTAAATACTGTTTTGGAAACTGCTTCAAAGCAGCTCTGAAAACACTCTGAAAAGGGAATCATGGTCTCAGAGTACAACTAAGAGCACTGTAATTTCTTCTCCCTGTTTTTTCAAGAAAAACAACACATACAGATAGCAGAGGGCATAGCCAGTTTGGCAAAAGCTGTGCTCATCTAAATACAGTGGGAGACTACACCTCTTTTCTGACATTTGCTCCTGCTGCTGTGTGGAAGTGTCCCCCTTCACCCCGTTCTTCCTTTTACATCCACCCTCCTGCTAAGGGGACATCTCCAGCATCTCCCTCCAAAACCTACAATGAGCTCTGTTCCTGTAAGATGCTGGCACCCAAAGCTTCTTCACACCCTTCTTGCCAGGTTAAGGGAAACTTATAATCCAGACATGAATTAATGCACAAATATAATGCACAAATTTATAATCCCGACCAGCCTCCCTGCAGCTCCTAATGGGACAGTTCTAAATAACATATTGTCCACAAGGCTCCTCCTATCACAGCCAAGTTGATACACTT
The DNA here is from genome assembly GCA_013398275.1 of Promerops cafer. Classification (NCBI taxonomy): domain Eukaryota; kingdom Metazoa; phylum Chordata; class Aves; order Passeriformes; family Nectariniidae; genus Promerops; species Promerops cafer. The sequence goes on along the minus strand of VZSE01011625.1, from coordinate 1,526,632 downwards.
AAATTTGATTATGAATTTTCATGTACTTCAAGAAAGAATAAAAATAACATGAAGTTTAATTTTCACACAAATAGATTAATCCTGTGAAATATATCTAGAAGATTTAGCTTGTCTAAATACCTGGTGTATGCTTCTTGGCTGATAATTTAGAATTATGGGGATATAACTACAGGATACACCCTGGTTTTGTTTAGAGACACCTCTAACCTTTGACAGAGAATTCAGTCACAGCTTGAACCCATTTCCATTAGAAGATTTTGCAGAGCACAAATGCCACATATGCACACTCCAAACCAACCTACTGCACACACTGATCTATTAAAAATGGACCTAAAATCAGACAGCTATAGGTTGGCTTAAGACCCAAATTAATTAATACACAAGTAGTACCTTATTACATGAAAGCACCATCAGCACCACTTGCAATTTTATTGCAATTGGAACACAATTATCATTTGTTCCAACATTTTTATCCAGTTTTATGTGATCTAATAGACGCCGCCAATACTATATCTGCACAAGCTATATAAACAGTACCAATGAATATTCCCAGGCACTAGAATCAAATTAACTTTTTTTGCAATTCATCCACTTCCACACCAGGAACAAAATTTCTTCTGGTTTCATATGTTAATGAAACCAAGGCTAGATCTTGTGTGAGTGCGCGTACGCTCGGAATTGCTGACGTGAGTTTCCAAAATGCATCTACAGATCAAGCTTAGGTGCACTGCATGTACTATGCCAACTACTTAGTTCATATGGCATAGTACATGAAGATTAAAAAAATCTAATTAGATTTTTTGGAACATTATTCTCATCAAAATACCTCGATAAAGCAGTCAAACCTCAAGAAATGCTCAGTAGTAAGTGGATTACATTTTTCTGCAGGCACAGTTGGATACTGAGAACTCTTAAACAAGGCAAAGCAGAGTCATAGCATGATCACTTTTGCCATCTGGTGCAATAGCTATTGGCCTAAGAGTGTGTAATAATGATAGCAATCCAGTCAAATTATAAATAACAAAGTCAAAACTGGAATGCTGGTCAAAACACACACTAACATGGCAACACGCTCGCTGTCTGGCACAGGGATCACGTAGCACCCCGTTCAGTCTGTAGAAATCTGCCAGTCCCTGTGGATCCACTTGGAATCCACATTTCACACAGAAATGGATCTCCTCTACCACCAGCCCTTCTTCCACAGGCTGTTCCCCAGTCTAAGTTTAACCACCTGTAGCCACATACCCTTGAAATGAGAAGGACATCAAGCCACTGAAAATTAGTGAACAAAAAATATACAGAGGCTGTTTTTCTGTATTAAAACTTTTCCCCTACAATAAAACACAATACCCATAAGTATATCATATAAATTTTGAGTTGTTTCACTTCATTCTATTTCTAGTCTGGTCTCATGGTGTGAACATCCATCAGTAGATAAAGAACATGTTTTTTGTTTAGTTTTATTGGCAAGGAATCCAGTGTCTGTGATTCAAGGTATGTGATTAAAAATGCAAGTTAAAACTGTAGCAAGGGGTTTGCTTCAGCTAAGCAGCCAGGGACTAGAACAGTAATCTAGATGCAAACCCTCTCAGAAGACTTCCATGAAAAATGGCTCCCCCAAAGCCAACTGCTGGACCTCAAATCTTTGTTCAGGTCAGACTGGTACATAACAAATCCTCTCACCTCACATCCTATTCTACCATGTTTAAAAATACGCACCCTTCTCCTTGATCCCTGCTACAGCCAGTGGATGAACAAACCAACCCGAGAAGGAGAAAGAAAACACATCCCAAGTGCCCAGCTCCCATGGTGGCCCACAGAACAAGCAAGCAAAAAGGCCAGGCGTAACTCCAGTATTATCTCCTACCTAAGGCTGGGCTGGAGGAGCAACAGTGGAGGTGCTCTTGCCAGCTGTCACACAGACAGTGTGACCCTCCCTACCACCTCACACCAAAACCAAATCTACAGCTGACCATTCAAAACATCTTCAGTGAAATACAAAGGAGAATCCATCAAGCTATGCAGTGCAGGGCAATCAGACCAGAGTTCTGGGAATCTGAGTAATTACCTTTTCTTATAATTTTTTTACTACATTGTCCTTTACAAAATCATAAGGCAACAAAAAACTCATGCAAGGGTTTTTTTCTACTCCATTTCTCTTTTTCACGATTTGTTTTTACTTCTTCCCCTGCCGCACTTCGCTCAATCCCTTCCTTTCCTCACTCCTCCCTGCATTCCCCTAAGGCACAACTCCTTCCTGCCTGAGCTGTGCACCAGCAGAGCTGCTGGAGCTGGTGGGATGGCCCTGCCAACTATTAGGGCTGTCTGACAGCTCACACAATCAGGTTCTGTTTTCACCTACTTGAAATGAAGCCTCCCATGGCAAGTGCAGACTGAACAGTTCAGGGAACTTGCAGCTGAACAGTTCAGTCGCTGCCTGGACCAAGGTCATGGTGAATACAGGGCCTTGCTCACACTGTACCATTGTGAAGACTACTCTACACTATTTTCTGAGATGCCATTGCCTCTGGCAACAGAGCAAGGATGGGGCACCAAGCATCTTCCTACTGCTGCTCTGAATTCCACCTAAATTTGCTATGTCAACCAAGGAGGCTGAGCTAATCAAAGAGTGTACTGCTGTAGAGTAGTAATCAGATCCACTCCACCTTCACCCTTCTTTGTCCACTCCTTGGAGTTCACTGGGATGCCTTGCAAGCCAGTTCACTCCTCTGAGCAACAGAAAACTGTTCTCATTTTGTGGTGAATCAGATCACCTTCAATAGAGGAAGACCCAGCTCACAGCCAGAACTAGGACTGCCCTGCTAGTGGCAGCAAGCGCACAATCTCGCTAGGCAGCATCTTGAGCCAAGCTGGAGAAGGAAAAGCAAAATCTACTGCTACATAATTACTAGATACCTCCTGGAGCTGAACACCTACACTTTCCAACCTCAGAATGTTTGTGTAAAGACAAATATTGACTGACACAATATTTTTACAAGTCTGCCATTTCAATTTCCCTCTGTTCTGGAGCACAGGCCAGAGATCATAATCTTCCACATTAGTCAAAGTGTTCTAGGGTTAAAATTCAGTACCTCTGATTGAAGCTGACAGAGAGGTTATAAACAGATATTATACTGAAGTTTTCTAGTAAACACACAGAAAATTACTGCAATGTACAGTGCTTCCTGTTTGCAGTATTAGAAATAACTTTCAAGTAGAAGTGAGAACACAGAAAATCTTCATTCTTCACAGAAACTTTGCACCATTTATTAGTCACATATTTCGGCATTTTGTATTGAATATGTGTGTTAAGGGATGGGAAAACAAATGTTATTTACCTCCTTTACATACCACTGCTACAGTGCACTAAGGAGCATGTCAGTTCCACTCTGTAGAGGTTCCAGAGGAAAAAATAAAGCAACATCAGGCTCAGGCCAAGCGTCCCAGCCACGTAAGTAACTTGTCTAGCCATCTCCAAGGTCCTGGCTACATTCCAGTCCTTGCACCATGAGCTGATCCCTCATCATATGCTGGTGGAAACTAAATGTCCAGAGTGATCTTGAGCGGTATCTATCACGCTGATTTTTTTTTTCCCCTGTCAGTACAACACTCTTAACCCGACATGGTGGAATGAAGTGTCTTCCAGCCATACTCTGGCTCCTTTGGAAAAGTTGTCATCCACCAGGTGTATGGCCCAGCTCTTGGAGCAAATATAGCCTGTCTAAATTAACTGAGAACTTCTGTTCTTACAAACCAGCCCTTCCAAGACTCCAAGCTCCAGCTGGTTCACCTATCAAAAAGTGAAAGAGTGCAAGCTTACTACTGCTTCAGAAAATAAGAAGCATAACCATTAAATGACGCATTTTATCTCTGAAGGTTTCCAGATCGTTTTAGCTGAATTATCCTGGGTCATAAACACAGTACGTTTGGAGAACAGCTGCACATTGTATTTCAGCTAAGGTCTATCCTTTCTTTACTTAGCTCTCTCTTTAGGCCAAAGTCAAATGCTATGAGACAAATATCTCTATTATAAATCACATCTTTCAACAGCAACAGTTGGCCAGCTCACTGACATGTGGACATTGCAGAGCACACTCCCTCAGGCGATAACCAGTGAAGTCAGCCCACAGACCCAGCTGCACTGAGGATGAAAACAAGAAAGGACTGAGAATGGGAAGCAGGGGCTTTCCTGCATTAGCAGCAACTCTCTCTTGAGGAACCCAAGGAGAGAAAGAAGCTGCCTGGGAAAAAAGGAATAAAAGAAGAGGGATAGGAAGCTATGTAGAGGGACCAAAATGGTTCAGTTGAGGCAGTATCTCTTGAAAAAAAAACAAGCCATAAGCAGAGAACCACATATCCCCACAAGATGGGTTCATTTGAAAATCAGATTCTTATGGTTGGTTAAATAGACCATCACAGCCTCATAAGGCTGAGGAATAAAAGCACATGAGAGGAAGGGAACAATGTCATCAGATCTGCTAGTCCATTAGACCTGAGATAAAAGGAAAGAAAGGAGAAGGAAAACAATTCTGACAAGAAACCAGAAGTTAAACAGAAAAGAAATGCAAAGGTTGGCCTGTGAAAAAACAACTTAAGGACATTGCATTACTGAAGAAAAAAAAAAGAAGCCTAAAAAGCAGATTATCAAAGGTAATGAATTTAGGATTAGCTGGAACAGAAGGGAAGGAAGGACTATGAGGAGACAGGACAGCAAGGCTTCAGGAGGCCAGGTCAGGACTGAATAGCACAGAGCAGACATGCACAGAAAGCCTGCAGAGGCAAGACGGGATGGTTAGGGAAGCAGAAACAATACAAAAGTGGGGACAAGCTGAAGAAACAGTAGAGATATAATATATTTACAGAGCTGTGTTGGCAACAAACAAAACAGTAATCGGTGACCCAGACAGCAAATTCCATACAGAAGCTGCACAGGAAACCAAAACTTTGGCCTTTCAGTGTAAAAAGAGGGCTGAAATAAAGACAGCAAGAGACTTCTTACCAAGATCTCCAGTGACAGGCCAGGAAGCAATGTTTTTAAATTGAAAGATTTAGACGGGACATAAGAAACAAATTTGTTGTCATGAGGGCAGTGAAACACTGGAACAGGTTGCCCAAACAAGTTCTGGGTGCTCCTGCAAGTTATCAAGGTCAGGCTGGATGGGTTTGAGCAACCTGGTCTAGTGGAAGATGCTCCTGTCCATAGCAGTGGGATTAGACTAGATGATCTTTAAAGGTTCCTTCTAACTCTACCACTTATGACTCTATAATGACTTCCAGTCTCCACCCCTGTGTCCCCTTAGCAAACAGTCCCAAAATTCAGTGGCTGTGTTCTGGTCTATCCCAAAGCTGATTCACAGAGCAGCAAATTAGTTTCTTAAAATATCCTCCAATAACTCATGTAAGGGTGGCCTGAATGACAGATTTCATCACTGATAATGATCCATATCACACACTTCTCACACAAACACATGATGCCTTTCTTCTGATGTGCACAGCAGACATGCTGGATTAAAAAGGAGGAGAAAAAAGATGTAATAAAGGTGGGATTTATACACTTATTGCAGAGAAGAGAGACACAGAGAATTGAGGGAAAATAACAGTTTCACAAGTATAAGAGTCACCTGTAACACTGGAAAACTAGCCTCTTGTAAATGTCTCCTTTGATCCTAAATCCTACAGTAAGCCTAAATATATTGTTTAGTTCAATTACATGACTAGACAACATCAGAGTTTCAGAACCAAAATAAGATCGAGATATCAACAGACAGAGTTAGAAGAAAAAAACATGTTGAAAACAATGTAGTCAAAAGGGGGTTGTGGCTTTTTAAAATCTCATTTAAATTAGAAGGATTTAAAAAAAAAAAAAATCAGTCAGGACAACAGAAAAATTACCTGGCACCAGGAAAACATTCCTCTGGCACAGAATATGTATTTATGTTCATTCTGCAGATACTGCAAAAACACCCTTGAAACATTCTCTGAAGTTATGTATGACTTTCCATCCTGATTAAGTTAGGTTTCTGACAGTGTTTTATAAAACAATCCTTATTTACCTACTCTTCTTTTCACATTTTCCTTTGTTTTCATTTAGCAGTCACATAATCGTCAAGTGCATATATTTTGTCTGATTATATCCCATGTCTTTTCTGTCACATCTATATTGTCCTTTACTCTTTGCAGTGCTTAAAATTTAGTACAACACACCACCAAAAGCTAATAATAATAGTAATAATATCATCATCATCATCTAAGGAAATTTTTACATTTTTTGGCTTCTTGTAAAGTTTAGAGAGGAGACTAAATGCTGCATAAATGTAAGGTGCGTGTCTTGAAAAGGAATTCAGATTGATTTTTGATCAAAATCTGCCAGTGACTGGGTGCTTTGGAAAGTAAATACAAATTTCAAATGCCACAGACAGACAGAACACATCCAGGTTGCACAAGCAAGGCCCTTTCCAATCCAGCATCAAACGTGGCAAACAGTATGCCAGAGGTACATGTGAGGACAAGCCCTCAGCAGACAGACAGGAAGGAGAATCCCTCCTGTAACTGCCAATTTCTGGTGAAGTCTTCCAAATCAAACTGAGGTGGTAGCCATGCAATTATTAAAAATGGGAGATGAAGAATGGCAATAGAGCCCTGTGTTTGGGAAATGGGGTCCTCTGACTTGGTGGCAGAAAAAAAAAGAAATGTACCCCTCTGCGGCTTCCTCTTCCCCAACGATAAAATGCATTCCATAATCTCCAATAAAAGAGACATACTAAATTCTGCAAGAGATGGCAACACTCATTACAATTAAGCTACAAAACCAAATACCAAATTCTGAAAGGTATGATCAATACCTCCTTCTCCCACAAGAACTTTTAAAGAAGTTTGAATCAAAAAACTTTTAAACTTCAGTCATAGAACAGCCGCAAAGTCAAGATCACTGAAGACTTGGTCTTGGAACTTCCACACACATAGGTTTGAAACAATCACAAAGATGAGTGAGAGAAAAACGATAGTGAAGAACAAGGTAATCTTCCATTTCCACATCCTCTAATCCAGCCCCAGTTGAAGCCAAAGAACCAAAATCCATAGCTTATCTTCTTCCTTGATGTGGAGAGCAGGCAGAGGTTATATGTATAACTATCATGGTTAACATCAGACCTTTCAACTAGGCAGAACAAACCACTAAATCTGCAACTCCTCTGAGTTCTTATGCACACAGGAACCCAAGACAAGCAAGAGGTTGATCCTGCACACACATCAGCTCTATTCCTCCAGCCACAACAACAAAAGAGAAACTAAAAATAGGTAACCAATTAAAAGAATGGCTACTTAACAACCTCTCAAGTAGATTTCCTTAAAATAAGTAACAACACACCTTTCAGAAACCAAAGTTAAAAGTGTTAAAATTGAACCAACACACACACAAAAAAACCCTTTTTGATAATGAAACTCATGGTCAACACCATCTTTGATTGTCAAGAAACTGTTGTGGAATCAAGACACAGTCCAGGCACTGCTATCACACCTGCCAACCCACCCACGTGCTGAAGCAGCCATAGGTCTTGACAGTGCCACCAGAGCTGGAGAGCAGGGGCTGTAAATCACAGCCTTGCACATTTTAAAAAAGAAACTGTTACAAGATTTTGGAGCAAGTGTTAAAAAAATGCATTTTAATGGGTGCCCGGGCCAAGCCCTTCAAACAAATTACTACAAATATTGAAATATAGGTCTGGTGCTAAAAAGGAGCAGGTCGTACTTTACTCTTACAACGGGGATCATATTTCCTTGCTACAGAGAACATTGCCAATTAATGAATGATTTTCAGCCCCAGCTAACAGATGTGTAGAAATTACCAGAGCTATCTAGACAACCCTTGAGAAAAGAAAAAAGTAGTTTCTCTCTTCTCTAGTTGTAAAAGCATAGCTAGCCTTGCTGAGAGACAAAGCAGCGGCCAAGGTTTCCGATTATCCAGGGAACACAGAACCTGCCTCACAGCAAGCAGATCTGACTAACGCCTGTAGCCTCGTGACTTCATCACACCTTCTTTCAAAAGGATCAGCCTCCAGTTTCTGATAAAGATCACTTCCAAGCTTCTGAAACCACCATAAAGTTACTGTTGATGATAAAAATTAATTCTGTTTGTAGTCTCAAGAATATCACGACTGCTTTAGAGAGGGATAATAAAAAAAGTAAGCAAAATGTGACTTTGGCTTCTTTTGCTACTCCAGTTGAAGGGTCAAAGGAATTAGGTGGCCTGCCACCAACTCAGGTCCTGCAACTAGTTGTCCTTTCTGCTGAATATGGAAAGAGTGCAGCCAATCCACAGACCCAAATTTTCATGTAGAGCAGAAAATCATACTTGAATGATGGTCCTTGCAGAGCTCAAGCTAACCAGAGGTACTTCAAATTCCTGCTTCCACTCCCTGTTTCTCAGCCACTACTGGTCTGTCACTTGATGCTCAGACTTGGTTGCATTACGTGCACAAGCTCATCAGCCAGTGCTGGAAGCTGCTTGAGTTTCAGAGTTTCACTCCCCAGACTGTTGTTGATGCACTGTCCTTTTCCAACATCTTTCATGTTCAGTCCTGCACTTTTATTACACACTTATTTACACACTGGAGAGGCTGGAGGAGGGGAGGCCATCTACGGGTAGGTTCTCACTTTAGTAACACTAAGGGTTGTAGAGGAGAGAACAATGGAGCTGAGGTTTCCAGCCAAAGTTTGGGATCGTACTACCCCTTCACTCCACTGTGATTAGCAAGTCACACACAGAACTTCCCACAGGCACCTCCCTTGTTTTCTGGGTGCCTAGCTTGCAAGGTGGAATGTGAATTAAATGGTCACAACACAAATATAAAATCTCTGGGTTAGATTTTCCAATTTTAAAGTCAGCTACAAATTTTCTAAATTGCAAATTCTTCACTTTGGTTTTCTTCCATACCCCATTTTTCAAGTCCTGCAGTAATAGAGCAACTGAACACAAAAAAAAAACCCAAAACCATTAACTGTTGTTGTTAAAGGTTCCAAACAGCAAATGGGTTTGGGCATGTAGGTAGAGCAGAAGAAGTGAAGAGCCTTAAAGTTGCTAAGCAGAATCTCAATTCATCGCTTGCCAAAGGAAAAAAAGGCATATGTGATAAAGAGTGCAGTTATGTCATGTATTGCAGAAAAGGTCATACCTCAGGAGCTCCAAGCTACCCAACAAACCCAGGGGAAAAAAATAAGACTTGTAGACACAGCAGAACTGTGTTAACTTAAGTCTGACACTGCACTGAACTGAAAAGTTTGCACTGCCTTCTGATGGGAGCTGGCTCCCTGCCAGCCAGCTTGAACCACAAAGAGAACAAGCTTCCTTCTGCCTTTAAGTGTTGTGTGGGCACATTCAGAACATGATAACAAAAGGCATGAGAGAAAGAAGTTGTACCTCTGTGCTTCTGATCATACAAAGTTGTTTTGTTTTGTTGTTGAATACCAGGATGCATTCAATGCAGCTGAGTCAAACAACATGGAAACGATATTTCCATGTTCTGGAAGTGCCCTTAACTAGCCATCATCTTCAGTGTTACAGAAGTGGGGATGAGGAAATCAGATACTTTCCTGCAGAGTTGTGACTCCTGCAGAGGTCTGACCATAAAACACACCAATTCATCAGAAGTAACTTCAACAGAAGTTACTTGCATAAGGAATACAGTGAATGAATCCACAGTAATTATCCAAGGAGCACTGACTCCCAGAAAGACAGTGCAGGAAACGCTGCAAATGTCTTCTGCATTTGAAAAAATTGCACTACCTCGGGTAAGTTGTGTTGTATTTAAATAATAAATAAATCAACACACACAGCATTGTGAGGTTTAAAATATTCTAAGCTTAATCTAGGTAACATCAAAAAGAACCTGAAACATATTTCACAGCTCAAAGATCAGTAATTTAGAAGTAAGCAACAGAGTTCCAGATTTCAGAACTAACAGCATGGAACAAAAGATCAATGCCAACTAGTAGAGAAATTATTAACATATGTGGTACAGCTCTGGCAATGTAGTGCTAATTGCTAAAACTACAGTATTATAATAAAGAACACAGATGGTATTTGATATAAAAATAAATAAATAAGAGCATCATAGATGACTTGTTAAAAAAAAAAAGCTAACGTTATCTTATAATTTGTTTAGCAACAAATTATGTTCTGCACTTTGCAAACAAAGAACTTATACTCAAAATGTAACTTAATAAGTACACAAACCAATACCAGGACTACATTTGCTAAAAAACAGTCTTCATCTCTCAGATTTCACAGGTCTGTTTCTGGAAGCTGGGGAATATTTCCACAAATGCTAAAAGAGATAACAGGCAAGGTTTGAAGCTGAGCTCTTTTTCTAGCCCACTCAGAAACAAAGAACAGCACCCTTCAAAGTTTTGTTTTGTTTTTGGGAGGGGGGAGGGCAAAGGGAGAAGGCTTATCTTCATATCTTTGTTTGCATACAGGTAAATATATAGAGCAGACAATAACCCATTGGCCAGAGCAGAAAAGACTTTTTCAACTCACTGTTTTATCTATTTTTATCCTAAAGTCTTGAAGCTAAGAAATCATTATTGCATATTCTTAAAAAAAAAAATTAAACTTTTTAAAATGCCTGAGCATGTTGTTTTTACTCTGGAAGCCTATCTTCCACAATCCAAACTATCCCAAGGCCGAAAATCTGTCTTCTATAAGGATACTAGTCAAGCTGTAATTATGCTTGCAAGCATAAGAAAAAAGTCAGTTTTTAATTTCTACCTTAAGATATGGGAAAGTACTTAGCTTTGATGCTAGTTTTTTCTATCCACATCTTTTACCAGTCTCATTCACAGTTTCTAATGCAAACCAGATGATAACAGCCCTATTCTGAATTGCACAAAATAACTAGGTGTGTCATTTCCATCACCTGTTCTTTAGCAAAGCAGAAAAAATTAATCTCTTTTCCCATTTTTATACCACAGTTGATCTTGTTCTGTAGCTCACACACAATTTACATGATTGAAAACAAAAAGTGCTTAAAGTGTTGCCAGAAACAAACTTCTGTGCCAGGAAACTCTCACTGACATCTCCATGCGTAAGCCCAAGAGGCAGGAGTCCAGCTGCCACTGGAAAAGGGCTCCCAGCTCCTTTGCTACACAATCCATGGTGGCTGCAACACTGGGCTGATCTCCACAACACTTTGCATCACAAGTGCAGATCACTCTGCATCGCTGGCTCACACTGCAGCCAGGCCAGACTTCCCTGGACAGGTATCTATGCTGTGAGAAGGACCTCCCTGCACCTACGGCGACATGAAAGTGTGATATTTTCTGTACCAGAGTATTTAGGTTCCAGAACAATTTTATCGTTCCCTGTTGAATAATCTTTGTGATTTAAAAAGAAAAAAGAGAAAAAAAACCAAAAAAATGGATACCATTACTGTGGGTCCCTTCCAGCTCAGGGTAGTCTTTGATTATGTGATTACTGAATAGTTTCCAGGCAAAACTGGTGTCAGTAAGTGTGAAGTGAACACTGGTGACAACCGTAGTGCTCTATTATATTAATACTCCAAGGAAACTTGTACTCTTTTTTTTAATATGGCAAAATTGACTCACAGCAAAATACGTCTTCCCAATTTATTTATTATTACTATCCCATTGTAGTTTTGATTAGAAGAAGTTATTCTTTTTCCTCTGGTAGACAAAAAAGATTAATTTTTTCATACAAAATTGATTGTGTTATCTTTGCATGACATGTGAACTCAGACCATCCAAAACTCCTTTCATAATTCCTTAATTTATTGACCAAGCATACACTTTACTTTTAGTGCTGAGTCTTAAATACTGATATTGGTACTTAAAATTCACATCTGAGGATAAAAAGCATAAAATAGTCAGTAATGATTCAGGAATATATACACTCTTCAGAGCTATATTGTAAATGCATCTTACACAGTTGATCTTATCTTATTAAAAGGCAACTATTACTAACTCATTTTTCTTTAAAAGCCCTAACTAATATCCTACTCCTCAATCAGTCCTTTACAAGTACTGTTTCCAGAAAAAATGTTTCTTCCAGGCCCTTGCTTTACCAGAAGCTGACTCGTGTATCAACAGGAACCTACTGTTTTAAAAATAACGCTGTAGTGGGGAATTCAGCAGAGATACACAAAACTTGTTGAAGTCTGGCCACTTCCATGCCATGGTGCATGACTGCAAACAGCTTTTGCTGCCACACCTAAGCCAGACAATAAGCAAAGACAAAGAGCTCAGAACACTATAAGCATGTTGTCACAAAATACAAAACGTCCATCTATATGTAGTTCAGATGGATTAGTAATTAGTTAATTATTAATAAGTTTTGGAATTTTTTAAAATATCCAGGCTTGGTTTTGCTCACACATACTATTTTCCCCCATGCTCCTACACAGTTCAGTTTTCAGCTAGACAATTCTCTACAAAAACAGGAGAATAAAATTTTGTTATTGCTTGACGTCAACAAAGTGAGATGCAGAAGAAATTTAGTCAAGAGCACAACATATGATTGTACTTTTTTATTACCAACTTAGAAGATGGGAAAAAACCCAAATCAACTTTGCTGCAAGCATGAGAGAGGGTGGGACTCCATCATTCAGATGAGAAAGCAGGTTATAAACAAAGGAGGCTGACACTTCAGAGGATTACTTACAGCCTCACTTCCAAGCCATTGCTGTAACGAAGGCATCTAGGAAAAGATATGTACACGCTTGCTTGTTTTTATTACATCTCTTAAAGGCTGCTTGGCTTTGTTTAGCTTCAGTTATCATGGTCTTTAAACACACAAGCTTCAAATCGGAGGACCTGTAGATCCGTGTAGAGCACATTTCACCTACTGCAGCCTCCCATTTCTGCCACAATCCCAGCGTTTCCTGCAGCTAAGCCACAAGGTCTAGCTGGTACAGAGACATCGCAGGAGGTACAGCCAGGGCACTGGGGCTGGCACAGGGAGACCTCCCCACCCCCTTGAGAGCACGGCTGCTCAGAAGCTGCTATGGAAAATTTCTGGACAAGCTCAGAGCTGACATAAACCAGCAACTCACAAGAGAAGAGTGAACACGGTATCCACAGCCAGTGCCTACCAGTGTCTGCATGGATCCAGCCTCAGCTCGTCATGGTTCCTGGATATCACCATTCGCCTACCACATGCAGAAAACACTGGTGACTGGAGCCCAGCTTTGTATCACTAAATCCATCAACAGAAATGGTCACCGGCATTGACAGTTGCAGCAGAGAATACAAAGAGCAGTTAAATTACCAAGTTTCAGTCACTAACAATGAAAACAAAAAAAGAATAAATGAAAGTCTGAATATTAGGGATAAATTCACAACAAATTATTTGCAGCTGAATAATCCAACACTACCTACAAGCACTAGGGGAAGTGGGAGGGGAGAAAAAAAAAACACACAGAACAAATAAGATATCTTAATTTCCTTTAATTTATAATGGAAAAGGATTCTAAAACTTTATTATGATTTATGTGCTCTCCTCATCATATTCTGTTAGATGCTCATGCTAAAGACAGGTCTAATCTACAGCCACATTCTTTTATTAGCAATTGTAGTTTATGTTCCAGGACAAGTGCCAGTAGCTAATGATCCTCCTGTTATCGATTCCACCTTGATGGGATGAAAACTCATTTTCCTGGTCTTGACACAAAAAGCCCATCTCCTGTATATTACAAATATATACATACAAAATAATTTGGGTAGTGGTAAGCATTTAACGAGATCAGAACCATCAGTATGGCCAGACATGGGGCCAAACAAAAACCCCGCTTGGCAAAGAAGTTTTGCAACCAATCCTTGCCACTTCACTACTAGTGTAGCTGCTGAAATTCCTCTGGCTACAGAAATTCTGCAGGGAGGTATTTGTATATGGGACAGTTCTGTCTTACTGTGGATTTGCTTTTAATAATCAAGTAATTTTCTGAAGCTAAAAAAAAAAGGAAAGGCAGTGCAACACATATACAAGTAAAACATAAAAGTGTAGTGGGCAAAAAAAATTGCACAATATGATCCCTGTGTCAGCCATGCTTTTTTTCTACCATTTTCTTATCATCAGTAGGAATTACCAGTTCAGATTACAAGCCAGAATACATTCAGGAAGTTCAAAACTTATATATTCTGCTCAGAATTGGACATCACCTCTTGGGTGCTCAGTCCAGAACACCAGTGGTTAAACATATTAGAAGCTAAACAGAAGAAAAAAAAAAAAATCTGATAGGAAAAATTTTCAGGGACACAAGACCCATTAAGTGGCAACTTACAGGGTGCCTCATCTAAGTAGCTGGACAAGTTATTTGAGACAGCATGAAAAAATCTGCCTCCCCACTTGATAGCAAAGTGGGAACTCTGAATCCATCTAACATTTCTTGCTCCCAGTAGCAATGTTGGAATAGACAAAGATGCCCAGACTTCTAAAATCATAGTTAGCTTTGTCAAAGAGGCATTTAACGGAAACTTCAGGTGTCCTATTCTCCCACTATACATCAACTTTTGGTTATAACATACTCTGGACTAACAGATGCTTACCTAGGAGTCCCATTCTGCATAGCTGTTAGGGAACACACACAATTCATCTCACTTTCCTTCCCAATATTAATTGTTAGACTTCTAACTCAAGGCTATCTTTATCTTACCCCAGTACCAATCTGATTAACAGATGCAAACCTTTCACCTTTCAATTACACAGTAAATTTTCACTGCTTCACGAAACTGATTAATCCTGTCATATCCTCACCCATAGATAACTTAAAATGCATACTCAGTACAGAACCAATTATCTTTGACCGATAGAGGAGGCATCCTTCCTTCTTCTTATTTCCTTTGGGTCATCCTTTTTTTTTTCCTTTTTTTCTACCTATCAAGTCCTCTTAGGTGAAATCCTTTCACCGCAAGAACAGTGAAAAGTGAATTGTGAAACAGCATCATCAATCTCATGCTTTTAAGATGTTAGTCTTGGATTAATACTCTATAGGATATGTAGGACAAGTACTAGAAGTCCTCAAAAGTAAAAAGTTGAGATAGTTTGTAAGATGTGCTAGAAGAGGCTAAATGAAAACAAACATGGTTTGGGTGGTTGATTGGATGATCTCTTCCAGTCCCAAGCAACCTTCACTCAGTGATTCTGTGATGCTCACAACAGCTATGCAGCACCCACCTGGGACAGGTGTGGTGAGGAACCACAGTTACACTGTGTGAAGAGGAAACACAGGCAATGCCCAGCACTTTTTCCCCAAGTAATTAAATGCTTGTCTAAAAGACCACTTTAGAAGTAGCAGACTGCCTGGAGAAAGGATTTTTGTTCTCTGTTCTCTTAAGCTGGTTTCCAAAAGAGATTGAACCATCAGCTTTGAATAAGTAATGCACACTCTGCAGTGTCTAGGGGTAAGTGGCTACATTTACTTTAAACACAGTTAAAACAAAAACATCCATGAGTTACTAGGCAAGCAGGATACATTTTCTTTCACTACAGGATATCAATTGTCAGAAAGATCCTATGGAGTAAAAAAACAAAAACAAATTAAAACCAAAAAATTCTTCTAATGCCATTAAGAGCATAAAGATCTCAAGGTAAACTGAGATGATACTGTAACATACAAAAGTTAAAGCATGAACATTTTCCATTAGCCCTTTTTCTAAAAGGCCTCTCACACAAAAACAAATTCTCCTTTTTTTTTTCCCTTTTCTTTTTTCTTTGTAAAATATGTCTCTGTTTGGGGAAGTGGAAACTTTCAAATGCACAGATGTTTATGATTGCACACTAGCAGCCTGCTGGGAACCATTAATTGTGTGGAGAGTAAAGTTATTCAATCATCTATAAGTCACTTTTCAAAAGTGTTGCACTCAGTCAAGGGGGTGATTAATGGCGTCCAGCAATGACACAGATTACCCCCTGCCCATGAAAGCTCTTTGATTTTAATGCAGTTAAGCTACTGAAGTAAACAAACCAATTTGGGTGTTCAACGAGCTCTTTGTCTCATTAAAAATTATTTGACTAGACTAGTGGTAAAAGAATATTGCATATGTCCCCCAAACTCAATTTGGAATTCTGTAATCATGGCAGCAATTACATTTGCAAAAAAATTTAGAAATTAACAGCGGCAGAAAATGGTCAACCTTTCATTAGGGACTTTCATTAGGGATTCTCGTGTGTAACGAAATTAATATTTTCTAATCACCATGGTACAGCAAGCAAGTTTCTGTATGTTTCAAAGAGGCCATCAGCAACTACAGTCACCGGGCAAAAGTTTCAGCAAGTAGTTGCAAATTTGCTGTTCAAAAGCAGACAGCCCTCTGCTCCTCCCAAGCAGGCTTCCTGCAAATTGCAGGCTCTTCATCCCTCGAGAACATCTGCTGCAGTTTGGTGTCCGGCTGCGCTTGGCACTTCATCTCAGAGCAAGTTTTCCTTCCCTCCCTTGTACGACCAAAATGATGAATATGAATGCAGTAAGTTGAATTATCAAGGCTGAGGCATTTTGTTTCTTCGTTTAAATGTCAGGTGCCCTATAATGATTGGAATTCACTGTTCTGGCAGTAAATTTGAGTTCACAGTACCTGTGAGTGTATGGCTACCTTTGGGCTCCACACACATTCAGTGACAGAGACGACCACCTCAGAAATCACAGGGAGAACCCAGGCACTTTGGCACAGCTGAGGCCAAACCACTGCCCGAGGAGTACGGGAGGGAGCACCCACTGTGGCCACGGCCTGATGACCATTTCAGTTCTTTTTGAAGTGATGCAACAGGACGGTGCCTCAGAGCTACTTACGGTGCTAACAGCACCAGCTCTGCGTGAAGTCTCACACCAGCCCTGGCCCCTGACAGCTGGGAAGCCGGCTGCAGCAGTGGCTGTGAGATGGCTTCCTGTGCCACATCACACCCTTGGATGCTATTTTACAGCATGGCTCAAGAACCTTCCCCATGCACCCCACAGCCTTAACACTTCTACTGCTTAGCAGAAGCGTTGCTTTCTGTTATTCACAGAGTAGCAACATTAAAAAATTACAAGACCTCATCTGAAGTGGAGCTGACACCATTGCCATCCTTGGTTTTAGAAAATGTCACTGGACACATATTTCACAATACATCAAAGACTGTTTTCAAACCTCCAAACAGTTATCAGAGTCTCATTTTTCATAGCATTCCTCCCAACAAATTGATACCAGCCTTCCACATCTTACATCTGAGAACAACATATCCATTTCCCACACATCCTGATCAGCCTCTTCACTCTGAACTCACTCCAAACCCATCTCCTAACACCCTGCTACTTCCGGACCACTCTTGTCAACCTTTCTTTTATCCTTCTCACACAATTTTTAGTATCTAATCTACACACAGCCACAGCACCACAACCTGACAGAAACTTGGTAAAACCAGCTTAAATTGAACAAAACGCAATGGATGGCAGGGATTCTATTTTCCTTTGGCAGTATGACATCGGGTATTCAAAAAGTATAATAATGAAGACAGATTCCACATCAGGACAAATAATACAGTTCACATACATATATCTGATGGACATTTTAAGCTCCCACTGTCTCATGGTACAGGACTTTTATGCAGAAGATGTTACTGTCTGGTAAATTTACAGAGGAGGGACAATCTATGAGACGAAAAGCACACAAAAGTGACAAAAAGAAACAAAGCTTAGCAAACAGGAGTAGTATTTTTTTTCTTTATCAACATGTAATTTAAGGGGGAGGGGAGATGAAAAGGTTCCAGCCATGTCATCTTCAGAACAGATATAATCCATATCAAGAAGGCCAAAGGATTGCTCCAAATGATATTAATAGAAATAATAATATCAGCATAAGAAAGCAGATTTTTGTCACCACTCACAATTTTCACATGTACGCCAAAACATGGGAGAATTTACAATACTGTCAAAGTCCGTATGTAACAACTGTAACCATCCAGGTTATTTTTTACCTTATTTCTAACATTCTATTATATCAATTTACTAACTCCTCTGTTGTACTTAATATGCAAAGAAACTTGCAAGGTTCTAATTAAAAATAATTGCATATTTCCAGCAAGATGTATCTGTGTGTAGTTTTGGTTCCAAATACAAAGTGAAATATAAGAGAAATATGTTGACTTGCTAATGTATTAAAAAAGAGTTTACATTTTTATATTATGCTTCCTTTGTAGCTTTTAAGCTTTGTGTCCTACTTTCTGGTCTATTAAAAGATTTCTTTGCTTTTTAATTTAAATTATCTTCTCTTTACCCTTTCTTCATTTCTTAGTTGACAGGATATGATATTATTACTCCTCATGGAGAATGCTCTTCAATAAATAAGACTACTTTAAAGTCTCATTTAATTATTCTTACTCATTTCCTCACCTGAAGCAGTTGCAATGCTATATATCCTATTCTTTTGATGGAGCTTCAAATCAAACCTAAAGAATCAAAACCAGAGCATTAATTGTTACTCTAAAACTGAACTGAGCTATGCAAGGAAGCTACAGATACTGAAATCTGGAAATCTGAAGTCAGCATGAATGGATTTCTGTGTCACTTCCACTACAACTTTCTTATTTGACCTCTGCAAAACATCCCTTAGTTTAATGCAAAGGACAAAGCAGAAAAGGCACACGGGTATTTTTGTCGAGATTTCTTTGTTAAAGCTGTTCTTACCACTGGCGGATGCAGCTTCTTATAGCTTCATCTTGAATGATGTTTTCTCAGACAAAAATCTTCTCCAGTCTGTAACCTGTCCACAAAAGTTGAGAAATTTCATTGTTTTCAATTATGTTTTGTAGAAAGCGGGCAAGGGTGATCTGACAGAATCGAGATAACAGAGAAGTGTTTAGAAGTCAATAAATGTTGTTAATGATTTCTATGTCTGATAGCTAAAATTGCAATTTTAGCTTTCTAACAGAGTCAGGAGGCTGCAAAGAACTCAGTAAGGCACCAGATAAAGAAAAAAAGCCCCCTACTGCTCAGTCAATAACCACTCTGAAATTAAAAAAGCAGAAAGAGATGCCATTTTCTGAAGACAGTCCAGGTGTTAATCATACAAGGAAATAGCTTAAGGCATAACTTGCTCTTCTCTCCCTCATGGTTTTTTCTTTTTTAAATAAAAGCTTGTTTTTCTCCCAGCAGTGTTTACATACAGCAAAGGCAGTGAGTTCTTACAACATCTCACATTTCAAATGTCATTCAAGCTGTTTGTCAATCTGTCCTAAAATGTCATATCATAAAGAACTAGTCACATTTCTACTTCTCATGCAAGTCTCCAGTTGTCACCTAAAACAAGATGGAGAACTTTCTTCCCCACATCTAAAGCATCTTTGTCTAAAATTAGTGTAAAAACTCAGAACAATATGGGAATAATTTATTTCTGTGAAGCTTAAATCCTTTTTATAAAAAGAGATGAACCATCTAAGCCACAGATGTGGTTGTTCAGAGAGATGAATCAAAAATGCTTTGCCTGCACAGGGTGCATTTACTGAGAAGCACAGAAGCTGAGGGGCAAACAGAGTCCATTAATAAGGTCAGCCTTCAAGAGTTTTCTTCTCACTAGCTCCCATCTAGGCCAGCACAACTGTTGTAGCTGAAAGAAGCATTAAAATGGTCATTTTCAGGGAAGGGGTAGAAGGTGCTGTTGCCTTTTTTTTTTTTTTTTTTTTTTTTCCCCCTAAATCTTAGAACATAACCAGAATGTTATAAAAAGAAAGACTGGAGAAACCAAACTTGTTCTGAATTCTTCTATCTTAAATGTGTTTTTCAACTGTTTATGTTGCTGTCCAGGTTAACATTAGAACAGTATGGGAAGTTTTTCTTTATCAGAATACTAGAACTTTATTAGTGTTCAATTTTTTAAATAAGTTCACTGAACTTTGATATAATTGACCTATTTACCCATACAGCACCTTCCACTGAAGCAGTCTGAACTCCTTTACAAAAGGTTTTATAAGCAACTTGTACAAATTCATTTCTCCCTTGGACGGGAGAAAGGCATTATAGGCCCATATTTTTTTAACCTGTTATTTATATGCCTTTATAAGAGGTATCATGCTAAGAAAATAACTACAACTTCATTAGATCTCATGACACAGCATTCAGCTTTCCCAGAATTCATCGTGTACTGAATACTTTCTTAGAATGTTCTTTTCGGTGCTTGCATTTACCCACATAGATCAATTTCACTTGGAAAGCAAACCAGATCCTCAGAACTCATTTCTGCTTCTAGCTAATGCGCTAGGTTTCCTTGTGGCTGCAACATTTGCTCCTCCAAGATGCAAATAAGGAGGAGAGATCCTTGTGACACCACACCACACTACAGACCCATTAATGCCAGGTTTATTTTGGTGGGCAAAAGCTTACTTTTCTTCCTGACTTTTTTTTTTTTTTTTAACTTATTGTTCCTACAATAGCAAAGACTTATAATTAAAAAGCAAATTTGCTTAGGCCACTGGGTTTAGGTTTACTGAGCACTTCCATTTCCATAAAGACATGATGCATTTGCAATCACTTAAAATTACCTTTATTAAACATTTTATATGTGTGGGGGTTTTCCCTGTCAGCTTTCAAAGCACAAGAACTGCTCAATCTTATCACTGTTTTGAAGTCTGCCACTATTCTACTATGGCAAATAAACAGAATAAGCTTCTGCTATGAATCTTTGGAGAAATTACACTTCTGTCTTACCCACTGCACTCCTTGTGTCCCCTTCAGTACACATGAATGGCTTTCTCCCTACTGTAGTCATGAATATTACACCTAAAAATCCAGCCTCTTCATCCCAGCATTACCTAAACCCTTACAAGTCAAAGTAATGAAAATATCAGACATCATCTAACCTAAGAATGAATAATTTCTTTTATCACCCAAGAAGCTGTTGGAATACTCACAAGTATTCAATATGACAAGGAATTGCTGTAAAAAAAAACCTGTGACCAAAGCAATAAAGATCTGCAGATGAATCTGAAAATGTGAAGCAGCAGTCTTTCACCTTACTTACAGATCATGTTAAAAAGTCAGAAGTCTATTTATAACCTCCAAAATATTAAGTAAAACACTCTGAATTAAAAAATGATGATCACATATAGTTAAAACACAAAAAATAAACAAAACCATCTTTCTCCTAGGTGTTTGTCCTCTAGGAGAATATTTACATACACACGAGAGTTCTGTCGTCTCCCTCCCACACCCTGCCCACACACATACAGACATCTAGAGACAGAGTGAGAAACATATGCTCTTGTTACCCTATCTGAAAACAAACACAACAACTAACACCTGTACTCAGTAATTATGTCATAAGAAAATTCTATCTTATTTCTACAGGTCATTCCAGTGGGTTTTAAAGAAACCTGCTGCCCACGCTCATTAAAAATCCTGTGTCCTGCTATTGTTCCAGAAACAAGAAAAAGAGGGCAAAATAATGGAAAGAAAAGGTCAGTACAGACTTTCCCCATATGACACTCATCAGAACCTACTGTAATTTGCATAAATATTCAAGTAATTACTCAAACCATAATACCCAAGCTCTGTTTCTCCTCAAGCTTTACATTTCCCTAATGCAGGGATAGAACTTTTCTTCAGGCTTATTTGGCCAAACTCTACTGGAATGCTACAAGCAAAACAGAATAATGTGAAATAAATCACACTCAAACCTGCCAACTGGCCGCATGTTTATATATATTATCAGAAAGAAGTCAGGATCTACTAATACTCCCAGCTGAAGTCAGCTGGAATTGTGCCACTGACTTCCATCCACGCAGAACCATGACGCTAAACATCTCTGGCTAAGGCTTTGTTTTAATTCCTATGAAACACGTTTCACGTTTTGATGCCATATAAAGAACAGCAGTAGTAACAGTAAGGTAGCCTTGCATAAAACCATAAAATGTTTAAAATAAGTATGTTGAGACCTGCTTGAATAACAGAGGGTGCTGAATACAATTCAGTGCTTGTGACCACCTGCAGTACTATATCCAGGATACAATGCTAATTTTAAATTTCTGGATGAATGCCCAGTGCAGGATAGGCTATTTTTACTAAGTTCTGACATGTCTGTCCAATGGCACATCTCCATTTCTGAAGTGGTACTGAAAGGCTATTAAAGCTTCCAGTTACCATTTGGCTTAAAACCGCAAACTACGAGTACGTTCACCAAACTGTTCTTCACATTCTGATTGACTTTAAACAATAGAATGTACAAATAAAACCAAAACAAATACCTAAAAGCAGCATAACTAAAAAAGGTCCCCCTTCCCTGGAACCCTCTCACCAAAACACAAAATAATAGTATTTTTTATATATTATTGCAATTTTCATTTCAATGCACAGAAAAAAGATACAGAAATAGCCTTCTCCCATGTGTTAAAATAGAATCAAAAATGTAACAAAAACCCATGCTGACACATGTATTACCATATTTCACATAATAACATGGATTTTGGGGGCCACTACTCATCAAGTTTCAATTTAGACCTGTAAGCTACGAAGTACATTGAACAATCCAGATTTATATAAGATTTTTTTTTAACATATGAATACAGAGGTTTTTCCCAAGGAGGTATTTTTAACGAGGTTATAGGGTCAGCAAGTTTGGAATGAGCTTTAGCAGTTTAAGATTTCTGTCTTTCAACTCAGACATGATTCTTCCCTCTCCTGCCATTTTTCAACAGGTAGACAGTGTTCTGAGAGATGTCTTACATTATGACAGATTTAATACATATTTAATAACAGAAACTTAAATATGGGTATGGTATTTGGCATGCATCCTGAAGCAAACTATAAGACATGTCTGCCAGTCTCCAGTGAGGACAACACAGTAGCTAGGGAGAAATGTCAGCCAGAAACAGTTACATGAAGGATAAAACCCCCTGAGAATGAAAAGGTCTTTATTTATTAAATCAAATGCAAATCTTTCATTCTAATACTTCTGATCTGTTTTTGTGGATTTTCTCAGGTATGCTTAATTAAACCCACTCATCAACACCAACTTTGTTCAAAAGAGCAATTAATGAATATGGCACAGAAGCAGCTTAGCCCTGGAGGAATCTCTGGCATTTCTTCGTAGTCAAGACTGTTCATTAATTGCTCCTCTCATTTTAAGCCTCTAAATGATATTTTTGACACAATACTACAAGTCATTGTGACTTATTTCTCAAGCTAGCAACATCTGCGCTATGTTAGGTTAATAAAACTATCTTTGAAAGGTTTTCAAGAAGATATTTAAAGACACAGGGGAAAAAAGGAAAGTCTGGATGTGCTGACAGTGGAATAAAGAAGCTGTATTGAATTTTTTACTATTACCTCAGAGTACACTTTATATTACAGATAATTTAAGAAAATATTTTGTGTTCCATATTCACCGCAATAAATATAACTCAGGGAGAAGTCCACCATGATTTTTCAACCTATTTCAACTGTGTTCCCACACCAAACTAAGCATTAACACTTCATAGGTCTTCTGATGATCATAAGTTCTCAGACAAATGAAAAGATTGGCTTTTTGATTGCATTGGTAAAAAACATTACATTTTTATTTTTTCAGATAAAAAAAAAAAAAAAGGTGGAGAGTAAAGAGTCTGGGTTATAAAGTAACCACACTAAACCAAAGACCTCTGTCCAAGATATAAAACAAAGTTGTTATCATTTCACACTGAGTGCATGTTGTAATTTATGGGATAGCTTTGCTGATCTCTTTTGGGTTCCACAAACCAGGATGCATATTATAAGTTTGAAAAATTAACTTGTTTTTTCCATAACACATCTATAGGATCATATAATCCACATTAGACTTCTACTGCAAAGCAGGTAATAATTCACAGATGAAACACAAAACAAACAAAAAACAAGGTAAATGGAAGTTCATACCTGGAGAACAGCTGAAGATGCACAGACCTTCAACATGCAAATGAGAACAGTGTCCACCCTCAGAGCTGGTGACATTACTTCAATTAGCTTGACCCAGTTCTCCAACTTGGAATTCAGTTTCTGTAGTTCCTATTATACAGCAACTCCTCCTGCCTGCCAATTATTTACATTAACACAGCCATCAAGTTTCATGCAGTTGTGTGTGTGAGAAACTCTGTGTTAAGCATTCATTAGCTAATTGTATACCTCTAAGCACTTTAGTGCAGCAGCAGTGGATATGGTTAGCTGGAACCTTGGTTTTTGATCTAGTCCAAAAGGAGTCTGATGCTGTAGCAGTCAGGGTGACACTAAGAGGGTAGCACTGTGCCCCCAGTGGGGTGCCAGGTGTGTAGTGCTGGAGAGAAGGGAGAAGAGAGAAAGGCTTTCACAATTTTGCAGTTGCCCATCTCCTAGCTCCCACTACATTGTTCTCCTACAGCACACAGGCTCTGGTTTCCTCTGAAGCCTTCTATTCCCACTCACCCAAAACATCCTATCCCACCTCTTATTTCTACCACCTGTTTCTCCCCTCTTGCCCACCACCTACATAATTATCTTTGCTCCTTGAAAAAACCCCACCCACCTACACAACAGCAGCTGCCCTTCTCTGTCCTGAGCTTCAGGACACAAAGCAGCAGGAAAAAACTGACAGCTCTATGACTGCCAGCAGGCTCCTGCCAGCCCAAGCCCCCTGCTTGCTCAGAGTTCAGTGACAGCAATACACTCAGCCTGGGCGACAGGAATGCAGGAAAGGTGACCTGCATGTCTTAGATGTGATAGCACTAACAGGACATTTGGCAACCTCCTGATGGCAACCTTCAGCGTGCTCACAGACACAATTTCCCCTGCTGGGACACCATCTTGGCTGACTCACTGCAGAGTGAACGCAGAGAAGAGCAATTCCACCTAGTTACAAAATTTACAACAGGTTCTTATCATTGATGGATTCGGCAGAGAGAGATCAGCTAACTACACCAGCACTGCTAGAGAACCATTTGTTCATTAATACATTTACATACATTTAACCCAGAAGCAGAATGCAGGAGTGCCCCAGCCTGCCTTACACCTTAGGCATTGTCCTGCACAGGATACGTCTAGCAGAACTGAGCCAAATTACTAAACAGCAAGGGATATTCTGATTTGGCTTTGCCTTAAAATGTACACACAGCAAAAAGGTACTCAACAGAGCATAAAAGCTCATTTTATTAGCATTGCTAATCTAAAACATAGATAACAAACACTGTAGAATTTTATTTCCAATTTTTAAAATGAAGTAGTGCTAAATGTCAACCCTCAATATTCCACCCCTCTTCATTAACATTAAGCAACCTAACCTTTAATTAAGAGCCCTACAAAAGCAACACATTACTGCACATTATCTGAAATACCATACTAGGACCTATTGATGCCACTTTCAGAACTACAGCTTCAGTTTGAGGCAGCAGAACCTGAAGAATTTAGAAATTAAAACATAACAACTGCACTTAAATCTTACAGAACACAGACACTTAATCACAGCCTGTAGTAAGAGTGCATGGCAAGACATACTACCAAATCAGAGGCAAACTATGGAGAAACATTTGCACTTACAAAGTGTTCATCAACTTTCAGAAAAGTATATTAAAACCTCAATTGTCTGTGTACATTAGTGTAGTCTAATTAGCCTGTCCATGTTTCTGGTTCATCTAAATTAACATAACTTCATAATTTACAAAAATTCTTCTGATTCAGTTATATTTTTTAATCTAGTTAAATCACTTAATCACATCTGCCTTTAAAAGATCCCACTAATCATGAAAGATTAATTCAAATGACATTTCTTTTATTAACTTTTTTCACTCTCCAGCGAAGGTTGCTGCATTTATCCCTGAGTCCAGCTTGCCAGAATAAAGTTAATAAGTTATGAATTTTGGATATTACACAATCAATATTTGATACCAATATTTCTTTGTTCTTCAAAGAGATGAGCTCTTCAGAGCTCCAAATAGAACTATCAACTATCAGAACAGTGTCCTGATCTCTGTTTCAATTCACTCTGTCTTGGGAACGATCTTTTGTGCTAACCACTGGACTGAAGCTGGTAAATTCTTCCCAGCAGAAAGGTCTCTCTGTCCTTCCACTATTAATTTGTGAGATACTACAGCAGCAATTTGACTGTACAAATGAAGAGATTATTATCTATTATCTAGCCTGTGCCACTGCTTGACAATCTGGAAGGGACTGTAAAAATGCGGTGAATGCATGTGTGTAGAGAGGGGAAAAAATCGCCTACCTCCAAACAAGCACCCCTACAAATATGTGTAAGAACTGTAAGGTGAGGTTAATTTTGACCATTCATAGAGTAAACCAGGAAGCATTTATAAATTCTATATGCAAAGAGTTATTTAGGAAATTACAAGTGTCACAGATACAATTTACTATTAATATTAATCTTTTAAATTATAGATAAGTTCTACTGTCAGGAGGGAACATCACTATGAACCCATTATCTAGCTAGAATAATTCTGGCCACCACTGAGTCCCACCCAACAATTTCTACACAGAAATTATTGCTCAAATGAGTTCTGTCTAGCACAGCATTCATTTCATGCATACACATTTGTCACACATTACTAAAGTATCAACACTGTAGTTTTACTACAGAGATGTGTTATACTTCATTTTCCTTTGATGGGTCAGAACCTTGAGCAAACGGAAGATGTCACCTACAGGTTACAGGCAGCTGCCTGTGACAGAAATGCCAGAGGAAGGCAATTAACTTGTGTCTCCAGCTTGCTTTATGCCACACTGCATAAGACACCAGAATCATTAAATCATGGAATGATTAGGTTTGGAAGAGACCTTAAAGATCATAGACTCATTAAGATTAGAAAAGACCTCCAAGGTCATTGACTCCAACCTTTGATGGAACACCCATCCCTTGTCTACTAAACCACAGCACTAAGCGCCACATCCAGTCGCATCTTGAACACTTTCAGAAACTGTGACTCCACCACTTTCCTGGACAGCCCATTCCTATGGCTTAGCCACCCTTTCAGTGAAGAAATTCTTCCTGATGTCTGACCTGAATCTCCCCTGGCCATCTTGAGGCCATTTCCTCTTGTCCTGTTGCTAGTTGCCTGTACCTTGCTACAGCCTCCTTTCAGGTAGATCATCTTGTCCCAAACCCCCTGCCATGGCCAGAGAACCTTCCACAAGACCAGGTTACTCAGAGCCTCATCCGGGCTGGTCTTGAATACCTCCAGGGACTGGGAGTTCACAACCTCTCTGGGCAATTTTTTCCAGTGCCTCACCACCCTCACTCACAGTAGAGAATTTCTTCCTAATATCTGATCTAAAGCTGCTCTTCTTTAGCTTAAGGCCATTCCCTCTTGTCCAGTCACTACATGCCCTTGAGAAGAGTCCCTTCTCAGCTTTCTTGCAGGCCCCTTTTAGGTATTGTGAGGTGCCACAAGGTCCCCCCAGAACCTTCTCTTCTGCAGGCTGAGCAGCTCCAACTCTCTTAGTTAGTCCTCATAGGAGAGGTGCTCCAGCTCTGCTCTCCTCTGGACTCATTCCAACAGGTCTGGAAACATTAGAAACTTGGCAAGAGTTAGCAGTAAATCTTTCAGGACTTACTGAAGTAGAACTTTGAGTAAGGAAGGCTTAAAGAAAACATAGTTCAGAGATGATATTTAAATACAGAGTCTACAAAATCTTTTCTATAGGACTGCACGTATGAAAATATTACTGCCAGAAGTATGAGAAGTATCTTACTATTTCAGTGATTCTGCATGTTGACTTGCATCCTTTACTTCCCATGCTGAGCTACAGTGGAATGCACTGGGAGTGATCTTACCAGACAAAACTGATTCCATCAGCAAGGATGCTATTATTTCCATTCATTTTTGAACAGCTAGGTATACCCCCAGAAAAACTGGATAATGGAAAATTGATGCGACAGCTTTCTCTGCTGATGAGTTCCTGGGACCAACATGTAAATGTTGTCCAGAAAAACTGGATTCATTACCCAGTGTGCAACAAGCCAATAATTACACACTCAAGAGAGATATTGATTATTTATTTCAGAGTTGCACAAGCCCGGGTGCTCAGTGATACTACACAAACCAAGCATGCCAACTATCGAAACCTTTTACTATTTATACATTTTAGAAAACAAACGAATTAGTGTTCATTGGCTACAGGTTACATAGCTCTCTTATTAATTAGTATTCTATCTTCTATTGGTAAATGGTTCTTTTGCTTCCTATGATAATTAGTCCCATGTTCAGTATTTCTCTACTTTTGAGTCACTGGGTTTCTTCAGTCAGTGCTCTGTGAGTTGGTGGCCGCAATCTGCCCCTGCCAGAATTATCCTTTATCCAGATGGAGATGATTTCACCACACTTGGTGAGTTGGCTTTGTTAGTTTCTTCATTGTCTTGGGAGTTCTGCCAGATGACTTTGCGGCCTTTCAATTCTACATTCTGTGTGTTCACAATCAATGATGGACGTCCTTCTTCCCAAGCTTTGTCGGTCTCCCCCTAGGTCTGAGATCACTGAAGCATGTCAAGCCCTAAACCTTAAAAGGCAGTTCTACTAACAAGTAATTTGCTCTTCTAACACCTGGACATCACTTAGAGCTTGTTTATTAGCTGCTCTCTGTTTCATGGATTAAACCTCCCGTCTTGTTGACTGGCTTAAATGTACACAAAGATGAAACGTCAATGAACATTCTTTCTTAAGAAAATTTTACATATTCCACATTTTGCAACATAAAGACTACAATTATAAGCCCAAATGCTGTTTAAACAGTGAATCTTGGGAACTACTGTTGCAAAAAGAAGCCAAATGAAACATTTCAGAAGAAACTACTAGTTTATATACCAGTTGCCATTGCTAAAGCTGAAGAGATTATCTTCCGCTCATCACTTTCTCCCTAGTCAGCTGCCTGACAGAGCAATTCCAAACTCCTTTCAGTCACAATATGACATGTAAGTGAACAATATAATACTAAGTCTTGTTAACTCAAATCCTTACCACTCAGTCATCAAAGTAAGGTTCCTACAGGCACTCCAATTCACACAACCCTCATGTTTTTAGGACAAGCAATACAATTATGGAAGCAAAACCAGATGCTATCATGGAGCCAAAGGTTGTGTTTCTTTCTCTTCTAAATGTTTTGTGATGGAAGGTGGCATTAAAGTACCTAAAAGACAACACAAATGATATTCAGGAACAGACAGGTTTTTTTTGAATACTGATCATTCCAATTATCAACTATCTATAGGTATTAATACAAACACAGAAACACTGTTCTTCAAATGAAGATTGATTTGTAGAAAATAAGTTTTTTATGTGGAAGCAAGAACATTCAACACATGCAAAATTTCTTATAAGACTTACAAAGTTTTAGTCCCCAAATACTCAAGAAAGAGACAAGGTACTCAGACATCATAAAGCAACACTTCTCACAATGTACAAAGGGACAACAGAAGATAAGCAACCAACTTGGCAAGAAACAAACTAAAGCTGCTAGTTAAAACCAGAAATCTCTAGATCTCAGGTTTCATTTATAATCAGGTTCTCTAGACTAGATCTATAGCTACAGATAAATCTTTGAAGGTGTCAGCGTGTGCACAGAGCTGGGAACAGGCCTGGTGTCAATCGCTCCACTTATTTTGAATGCCATTTCCAAAATTTTCAGTGTCGGCACCGCTAGAAATTTGGAGCTTATAAAAAAGATCAAGGTTGATGAGAGTAGCAGGAAAAAAACCCAAACCTCTTGTTTAAATTATTTTTAAGGGAAATGCTAAATCCCAAAAATAAACAAACACATGCAATTATAAATCATGTAAGTTAAGCACATGAATTGTTCCTCACAACAAATGGAGTTCCCTATATTTACAGTTAAACAAGTCTTATATTTCCTATTATTAAAATATTAGTGATATGCCTCCACAGTAAACTAGTTCTTTTTTTAGCCGTCTGGTAAAAAGAAACAATTACAATACAGCAGCTCTACAAGTGAAGCTGAAGGACAAGCTTTGTCAACAGTAATCCTATAAAAAGACTAACGTGTCCTTTTCCCAAGAGGCAGATAGCCACTGCCAGCAATGAATTCATAGGGGTACTCTAAGAAAAATAACATGTTCGCTAAAGTTATTTTAAGAGCACTTTATGATTGTGGGTTTGAGAGAAAAATATAAAGACTCAAATTAAATATCAGAATTAAGTGTTTACCTCTAGTTCAAGATTATTTTTCTTCTCAATTCAATACTGATCTTGTTGGCCTTCAGATTAAATAAATTTGCAAAACAACCTCCCCTGAAAGTTATAGATAAGTGAGCAAAAATGGAATTTTCTAATCAAAGCTACTTGCAAACTCACTTAAAGAAAGACTACTGGAGGAAAAAATCAAGTTCCTCCACCCAGACCATTAATTTAATTTAAAACAATAGACAACAATGGCAAAAAGAACAGCAATTCAGCACTAGAGCCCAGATCTCTTTTTGCTGTTGTTGATAGTTACACTTTTTTTTCTTTTTTAACCAGCCATTAAAGAATGATGCCCAGGCTTCACTGGGTTGCCTTCTCTATTAAAGATTTAACTAATGCTTAGGTAGAGTCTGACACTGTGCGCTTAGGAATGCAATAGAAAACAAACTGGAAAATCCAGCAACTTTCCTGGACAATTCAAGAAAGTCTGTAAACTCTGACCAAGACTTACAACAGAATCACATCAGTTAGACAAGTCTCCAGAGCCCAGGGTAGCAGCATTTTCGGACTTCTACCCATACATATCAAGAGAGGTTTTTCTTCCCACAAACACCAACTTCACCTCTTGCATGTCTCTAGAACTGTATGCATGAACTCATGCTCCTGCCACATAAATGTAGAAGGGCTTTGTGGCTCTCTACTACCAATTCCAACAGCATGTATCAGAACCCATTATCATTTTTCAGTAGAATAAGGTCTGGCAGACAAGCTCTGGAAGACTAAACTTCAGTATTTAACAGTTTATTACCCTGAATTTCCCCACTTATGACACACTCAAGGGCAGTTCAATGAGGCGTTGCCTCTCAGGTACCTCACTCCTTGGGAGGCGAGTTTAGACTGCTGGTGAAGACAGGCATACAGCTGTGCCTCAGTCCATTTGCAGCCTCCACCAGAGAGCTCGCCTGTTACAAAGCTGACATAAAAAAAAGCTGTCTGGATACACTCTAAAACACGGAGGCAAAATCCTCCACATCTCACTGTTACTTGAGGGACCAAACAGAATTTTATTCTGCACACAATCCTCCTCTCCTTCCTCATCGGACAATAGCAACTGCACACCTGCAGTTACACTGAGACCAGTGCCTATGGGGCCTTACTGGGATTGGTGGCCATGGGTGCTTCAAAGGCCAAGTGTCCAGAGGATCACTGTTTACACTGTGGTTCCACAGGAACAGCTATGCTGGCACAACTAAAAGGACCCAGTAGGCAATGGTCTGACACAGCCCCAGAATTTCCAAGGAGGATAACAAACTTCAACAGCACTCTCCGACTCTGATGGCACAGCATCCACCATCTATATTTGTCTGCCTTCAGGAATCACGGCATACCATGATGTTCAGGTCACAAAGAGAAGTTGTTAACAGTGGACAGGAATTAAGGGGGTTCTCTGCTTGGTTGGGTTTTTTTTGAAATATTTTATCAAGTGAGAGCCAGGACATGGATTTACAGGGTCAGAAAATGAGCACAACAGACAACCACAGCAGTACCAATACCATCTTCAGCAACTTCAGCATCACAGCTACTGATGAGGATCATAGGAGTCACCAGGCTCTTGGCCTACCCTAGGCCAATACACCTTGAAGAGCACTATCAGAAAACTATCCAAAGCTGAAATCCCATCTTTTGGCTAAGCTAGGAGTGCTGTTTTGCAGCATTGGGTAATATAACATCTGACACTAGTAACAATTTTGTGTACATACTGTCTCCTAGATATTTCAGTATCATTGCTTAGGTTTAAAAAGCATGCACTGGAGCATGAGAAACAGCTAAAATTTGGACTACACACACACAGTTTATATGACAAAAACTAAGAAAACAACCATATATCCCTACTTCAAGTTCAGAATAAGAAAGCAAGCGAGACCATCAAGAGAAGAGACCATCAGCAACTGAACTCATGTTAAGTAACGCAACAGCCCAATGACTGTGGATAATTTCTTTTCAGGCTTCAGCTTTGACTATGACTTAAGTAAAGAAACCCTGAAACTCTGCCAGACATTTAGAGACACAAAGCAATGCACATGACCTATCTTCCTATAATTGGCAAGGCCGGGAGCTTTTCCTCAAGTACTTGGCGATTTCACTATCAGACAAGGTCAACAGCAATGGTTTCATCCCACACATTTTCTCCCACAACAAGGTCATTTCAGCCATGCACCCAGGGTGCCCTTCATAACTAGGGGGGGTTGCCAATGAAAATGTTAGTGGGTTTCCAGTGAAAGCAGGTCACTGAAATGACACAGATGGTGAAAAAACACGTACAAAAAAGAAAAAGGCAACAGGAATTTCTGAAGAGAGTGTATGCTGAAGAAAACACAGTGAAGAACAACTGCCTAATAACTTTTAAAACTACAAACAAATGCTTATTCTAATGCCTTTGTCTGTAGAGTTCACCAGTAACAGAAACAATTGATTCAGCAATAAGATTACTGTGGGTCAAAAGAATAGGGCCTAAAATTATTAAAATATTCTCTCCCTAGCTACAGAGGTTTTATAGTTAACTTTATATTAAGCATTCCTGATTCCGACTAAAACCTAAGTCTAACAAGAAAGCACATTTCAATAGCATTCTTCAACTAGACTAGCAATTCAGAGAAGGACAACAGCACCAAAGACAGCAGCTCAATTTTGAAATTTGGAGAGAGGTGGGGAAAAGAAGTGGGAAAATCAATACAATGGCCAGTACAGCCCATTTCTCCAGCCCACCCAATTCACATTATCAGCCAGTCCTGCAGCCATCACACATTCTCTAATACATTCATCACATGTATTTAGTAATGCCTAAGAATGCATCCCAGTATTAAAGAGAGAGAGGAAAGTAAACGGCTGCATTTCAGTATTATCAAAGTTATAATTTCTCTGAGCGTCTCCTAAACCAAACAAATACTTCAAAATTGATGTGTTGCTATTCATCTAGCAAGGGATTAAAAAATCAGAAGATTATATGCCAAAGATTCAGAGCTGGTCCATCAATGTTCCCTAAATGAAACTAATCTCCATTACTGAGGTTAGTAACCATGAAAAGATTGACCAGTTCTGCCAGAAATTAAAATCCAACAATTCTAAGGGATACTGGAGCTCAAGGATATACCCTGCTTTTAAAAAGAAAAAATGGAAAAGGAATGAAAAGCTGTATTATATGGCTTCATGCAAGAAATTTTGTAACACAGATAAGCTAATTGGAGATAAGTGTGGAAATGATAGCACAGCTAATATGCTACACAGCATTTAAACTTTCTGAACAAGTCATTCAAACTGTTGGCAAAGAAAAGATAATATTTGAAAAGATAAGTTTCAACAGTTGAGTTAAACTCAAGAGTTTCATTGCAAAGGCCTCAGTGCAGACTAAGTATCAACCCCAGTCTTCTGCTACTATCGTTAACAAACATCAGCTTTTTTTGTGAGTTGCCTGACTTTCTAATATATACTGGGACACCAGGAAATTTCTTCCAAAATCAATCTCCCCAAACAGAGATTAATTTTATTAATATATTTATGCGTGGAGATAAAGAGTTGATACTACACAGCAGACAACTGGATTGCATCAAAGTACCTGTGGGAAAACACATATTTGAGAATAGATGCACAAACAAATCCACTAAATGACAAAAGATTTGAGTGCTTCATACTTTGGAATATACATTCTGGCAAAAAATCAAGAGGATACTAATTAGACTGCAATTTGGGGATCATTAACTTGGTTTACATTTGCTACCTTCTTGACAAACATTAAGCAAATGTGCTATAGTTAGATGCGAACTGGCAAATTTCTTAAATAAATCATAGGATATATTTATAAAGAAAACTAAAATAAAAGTCCCAACTTTTTTTTTTTTTTTTTTTTTTAACAATTTGCCATTTTAGCAGCAACAGGTTTAACAGTAAACCATACCTGAAATGCACAGCTGGGGCTGTGGCATTCCCCAGGTGTCTGTAAGAACTGCAGATAGCAGAGTGCCACCTGCCTTTCATGGGTCACAGCTGCAATGCTGCAGCCTGGAAATTAAATCCAGCCTGCCGCCAATAGTTGGCAAACACACCTCAAAAGGGTCAGTTTGAAAAATGTTTATAATGTTTGACAAAAACAGAACAAAATAACAAAACAAAAAACCCTAAGAACTCATTCTTTTGAAGCAGCTACAGCTTTGCAAAACACGTTAGCAGAGAATGAATATACAGTCTGTAACTTAACACTGTTTCCAAATCAGAATGCATGCGCATGCCAGAGAGAATAAAAGGATGATAATAAAAAGAAACAGACTGATTAGCAATAATTTGGAGAACTATGCATTGACAAGAATGCCCATTAAACATTTCCATAAAATGATGTTACAGAAAAGAAGCTCCTCAGTGCTGCTTCCTATAATTACAGCCACAGCAATAGCAACTCATCTCAGGAGCCATAGTAACTTCAGAATATACATTACCAAATATCAAGAGCATATCAAAATTTTATAAACCAGATGTTAAATCTAAAGCTAAATCGTACTTCACTGCTATTCAGAAGTCCATTGTCACAACATACTAACCAATTACTAGATACTGCTTTACATGAAGTAGCACAGTGTCAGATTTCACACACCCTCCTCCCCACTATCAACAGATAGTACTGGTAGTACACACCTACTATCAACTGATAGTAGTATCAGCAATCCACTTACGTGTCCCATAGCACAGAAATCAGACCCAGCCAACACTGCTGATAAAGCTGTTGCAGACCAGAGGGCAGAAACGGGTCTCTCTGCTCCTGCTCACCCCAGGAGCTCAGCTGCTCCCTTAGTCAAATTCCTGCATGCAACCTCTAACACATAAGCCAAAATCTGCAGGAGAATTATGTTGTATTTCTGCAATTCACAGATTGTAGTGTACAGTTACTCCCTGAAAAGTAATGAACTTCATTCATTGAAAATCTTGTATTTGTACAGGACTATATCAACAGAAGTCAGAATCCACGTGGTTTCCCTAAGTAGCTGGAGAAAAGAAAGTGAAAAACAAACGACCACACAACTCTTTCTTCTGAAAACAGCAGCAATACAGTTACCACCCTCTGCATCTCTGCCCAGCAGGAAATGAGTACAACAAACCTGCTACAACCATGTTTATGGATTATTACAAAGTGCACAGGCACTCCTACTACCTGTAAGTATTTTATGAAAACAGCACTAGTTAAAGATTAAAAGAAATGAGACACTTCAGATATTAATGCCTTCAGCTTTGTCAACCAAAACAAATCTGTTATAACATCCCAAGAAATAAGCAGTACAACTCAGAAGCCAGTGTTTACACCACTTAGTTCAAAACAACCTCTCAAACAGAGAAGTAAACTGCCACACTCCAGAGCAAAACCTTAGCTCTCAGCAGGACTCCTCACAGCTGTTCAGCATTAAGATGAGAAAATGAGATGAATTCATTAGCAAATGTAATAAAGTTATATTATTGGTACCTGCTGGGGAGGAAGGTGGGAATACAGCACAAAATCCAGAATCTACCAGTATCTTTCACTATGCTAAGCAAAGCACCCAAGGCCATACTTCAGCCTTTCAAGGTAACAATACACTTTTGATATATATGACATCAGCAAGTTCAACAATTCTAAGTCAAACTTTACTGAACTGAGTCAGCCTTATATAACAACCAGGAGATACTCACATTACTAGAAATAAGATTTGAGTGCAATTTCCTTTACGAAAAAAAAATCTACTCTACATTACTCTAGCTGGGCTAGCATCACATCAGGCTTTTACACCAAAATTCAAAACAAGAGTGGTTAGTCAGCTTTCAGAAAGTAAGACCTTCAGATGCACTTCCTCAGGGTTCCCAGAACATGCTACCACTATAACTTGTTTTAACTAATAACATGTTTTAGTTTTAGGATGTTCTTCACAGCTAAAATCTTGCAAATTCTAACCATCTTCACAGGGCTGCATGCTCCTCTATGCACAGACCTCTCCTGCCCATAGTCCAGCTTGCTGAAGAGGCAGATGCACTGACAGCTCCCCCCACTCCAGCTGCCCCCCAAGAATAATCCCAGGCAGATTATCGTTGTGTCAATCTACAGTGTACACTCAGCATCTGGAATGATAAAATAAACCCTAATAGTTGCCATTTATCTGGTAAGCAATCCTCACAGAACGACAGTGTATACAACTGACCGAGGTGTTTCCATCTGCATCGCTGCGGAATGGTAAACTCTAGCTCCCCAATTCAGAAAGTGCCGAAATACAGACACGCCACAGACCAAAGACAGGGCAGTTAAATAAAACAGCGAGAATAAAAGCGTATCGGGGTTTC
Source organism: Promerops cafer (assembly GCA_013398275.1). NCBI lineage: Eukaryota > Metazoa > Chordata > Aves > Passeriformes > Nectariniidae > Promerops > Promerops cafer. The sequence goes on along the minus strand of VZSE01011625.1, from coordinate 1,490,181 downwards.
CAATCATACTACGCGAACATCCCCTGAAAACCCACGTTTCTCAGACAACTGCCGTTGCCTTTCACGTCTACTCTCAACAGAAGATGAGCCTGAGCAAACTTCACTTGCTGAAGTGTGACAAAACCCTCCGAAACGTTCCGGAGCCAGCGGCTGCCTCTCCGCAGCCGGGGCTCAGCGACAGCAACGCACCTCACTCTCCTGGGCGAGAACGCGCTCCCGCGGGCGCGACCCCGAGGGCAAGAGCGGCGCGGGGGTCCCGCTGCGCGGAGCACCCGCGGTCCGGGTTCCGGCCCCTCTGGAGATGCGGCTCCCTGTCCGTCTGTTTTTTCTGGTCCCGAGCGAACAGCACCGTCTACGGGGAGAACGGCCGCCCGTTCTGAAAAGCTCGGTGGACTTTCGGGGGTGGGGCTGGGCAATGCCCGAGACGGGCTCCGAGCGCCGGCAGCGCTCCCCGGCACCGGAGCCCGGAGGCAGCGGCGCTCCGCCTCGCTGCCGGCTCCCCCTGCCGGCACCCTGCGCCTCTCCCGCCCGGACTCCCGCCCG